>JAHFWF010000124.1:600000-873634 GCA_022545495.1 Chrysanthemum lavandulifolium
GCTTCGTACACGCATCAAGTTTTTGGCGCTGCTGCCGGGGAATAGAATAGCTAGTTAGATTTCTATCTCATTTAGGTTCCCGTGCTTGATTCCTATCAAGTAAGATTTTTTCTCATTTTTAGCTTCCTTGTAGTCTATCCCCCTTCTTCGTGACTTTGTTAGTAATCCCATCACTTTTCATCATGGAAGGTGATAACCCACCACCACATCCACCACTTCCCATCGACCCACCACGCCAAGAGGCCGTACTCTTGGTGAATACTCTAGACCAAGCCACCTAGGCTATAGGAACACTATTAAGCTCCCAATCAAGCTCAAACCACGGCCAAAGAATCCGACACCATCCGGTTGGTGCAAAACGGATATGCATTCCATGGACGTCATTCCAAAGATCCTAATCAACATCTCAAGGACTTCCTTAAAATTGTTGATTCCATCGACCTTGATGCTACCACACGGAGACCACGCTTAAGTCTCTTCCAATTCTCTCTACGGGACCAAGCTAGTAATCGGCTTAAGCGACTTCCCGCCGGATCCATTTCAAGTTGGGATGATCTCACCACTCGTTTCCTTGCCCAATTTTTCCCACCGGGGAGAACTACTAAACTTAGGAATGAAATCTTGATATTCCAACAACGTCAAGGTGAATCTCTCTACGAGTAATGGACTCGATTCAAGGACTTGCTCCATAAAGTCCCTCATCACGGCATCGATCTTTGGCTTCAAGTTCACATCTTTTACGATCATGTCAACTTCTCAACTAAGCAATCCATCGACCAAGCGGCCGGTGGCAAACTTAGTGATCTCACCGCAGAAGAGTCGTAGGGTACAATAGAGAACCTTGCCCTCTATGACAAAGATAGTTGGAATGACCCACGTGAGTTGCCCAAAGCTGTCAAGGCAATCTCCTTGCCTCCCATTGACTCACAAACTTCCAATCGTAGGATGCTCGAACTTGAAGATCAAGTCAAATTCCTAATGAGCTCCTACGAGAATCCTAATTCTTCGCACCAAGTGAGCAAAATCACTCTACCTTGTGAGTTGTGTAGTGGTCCCCACGACACTCGTGATTGCACAAGACTCCCCAAACAAGATTTTGCGGACTTTGCCTCCACGACGGAGCGGGAGAGAAGTGGTACACTTTCAAGCCCGAGCAAAACAACTTAGGAAATTCCTACAACCCCTCATGGAGAAATCACCCAAACCTTAGATGGTGCCAAAACTCAAACCCGCACCAAAACTCATCTAGTCCACCCAATAGGTCCAACCCTCCAAATACCGAGAATGCCACTAGTCTCGAGGTAATGGTGTCTAGGTTTATGTCATCTCAAGAGGCTCGATTGACTAAGCTTGAAGTCGATTTCAAGCAACGACAAGGCAAGATGACAACCAAGCTCGACGCCTCTTAAAAGCCTTTAATGACCGGAAATTGGAGCACTCCCGAGTGACACTATAAAGAACCCAAAAGCAAATTCGATTTCATCGACTTCATGTTCTTGCTCACCTTGGGAGAGTGCATATCCATGCCCTTCACACCCGAAAGTTCACCCGGTCAACGCCATCAACACGGGCTCCAAGCAATCCCTCATGAGGTACGAAGGACCCGAACCGTTGGTCTAACCAACTCTTGAGAAACCCATCAACCAAGAACCCAAACCTAATCTACAAGAAGAGTACAAGGGAACTCCACCAAGAAAAACCGGTTCTAGAAGTCTTGACTCATGCGCCTCATATGATGCATTAAAAGAAAAATATGAGCAAGAACTTAAATTATGAGAACGTGGGTTCGCATTTATGCAAAATAAGTTACCTAAGAAGATAGATGATCCCGGCTATTCCTTCTTGATGTAGACTTGGAAATTCCAAACCTTTCGACACTTTAGCCGACTTAGGATCAAACATCAATCTTCTTCCGTTGTCCTCCATAGCCTTAACCTAGGTAAGATAGAACCAACATCTTAGGTCTAGCGGACGTAAGTATTGCGTATCCGGTAGGGATAATAAAAGACATGGTAGTACACGAGGTCAATTGACTCTTTTGGCGGATTTCCATGTGCTAGACATGAATAAAGACCCGACATGCCCATTATTAGTAGGAAGAGGATTCTTAGCTACCGCTAGTGCCATAATTGATTGTAAGATGTCTAAGATAGTGGTAGGAGAAGGGAGTGCTAGGTCAATTTATGATGTCAAGAAGCATATCTACTACAAAGAGGAAGAAATACCCTACGATATCAAGTTGGATAGAAAATCATCTAGATATGGACCTTGGACTAATAAAGATTTTGTAGGTCCTCAACGACCTTTCTATCTAGAGGAGGCCTTTGTGAGTGACTCAACTTTCCGTGAGCAACAATTGGCTAGGGACATTGAAGTGAACCCGTTCGAGGATGCCTTAGTGTTTAGGAAGATGACCGAGTTCCTAGGAACCTTGCTCGTTAATCTTAACATGAATAAGTGGAAATTTGAGAGTGAGAAGCCTAAGCATAATTGGAATTGGGATAGACTACCTAGTGATGGAAATGGAGAATGGCACATTAGGATGACAATCTATGATCCCGATGGAGACAAGTTTGAAAAGATGTCTTGAACTAAGCGCACCACTAGGAATTTAAAAGATAAGTTTGATCCATATGACATTCTTGAGGATAAACTTACTTACATAGGTGCGTAGGAGCACGACTTGAGTCTAGCTACAAGACTCATAAATAAAGAAAAGCGCCGGGTGGCAACCCATGCTTAATTGTTTGCTTGTTTGTGTGTCGTATATCTTTTCATTATTGTATGTTCTCATGTTTGAATTTGTGAAAATGCTTTATTTTTTTTTTTTTTTTTGGGTAAAGGGGAGTAATCCTGCACCCTGGTAAAGTATATTAACCAAAAAATTGAAGTACAATGGATGAGAGTAAGTCTCTCATCTCAGTCCCTTAGGACACTTACAGACTTTAATATAAGAATGACACACCATTCTTATAACTTACAAAAATGAACCTATCAAAAATGACAAAAGTAAATAAAACATTACAATACTACTCAAGACATGAACTTGAGCCTTTTAAATCACTTTGACGGTCCACCAACTTCCATGAAGAATCCTCCAACTTGCCCACTCATGGATCATCAATGAGATGATGACCATTAACGGATGAACATAAGGTTTCCCAAACCCTAACTTACATGATAGACAATCACGAGACACCAGAATGAATTAGAATGCAAGAGATCCGTGATTGTGTGATTGGGGTTTTGAACAAGAGCCCCCAAAACTTAACTTCCATCAACAACATGAATCTGTCCCAACCAGAACTATCATCAATACCAGCGAATAGAATGATTAGAGATGTTAAAAACATGAAATTAAATCAGCTATATGACCATTTAACATAACCCTAGCATCGACACCACGCCATAGCACTTGCAGCAATAGAGTATACCAAAACCTAACTTCCATAACCACATCAATAACAGATCAGATGCAAAAAGAACAATAGCAGCAGGATCAAACTATGATGCAGCGAGCAACCAACATGACCTACATCTCTCCCATAACCCACGTACACATGACTTCCATCAGATAAAGAACACGCAGCCAACAACAAGTGCTACCATACAGAATAACGTGCAGCAGCAGCACCATCAATCACTAAAAGTTGAAACCCTAAGATAGGGTTTCATATATCCTTAACGAACATCAATCACCACCAAAACCACGGAATAAAGGGACGATTACTGCAACACAATAATACCAAAACCCTAAAAGGGTTTCGTTAAGCATCAAAGGATATAGCAGCAGCACCATACAACCCTCTGATCGAATAATAAGGAAAATAAGATCAGTTAGAAACCGACCTAAAAATTAAGGGAAAGAATTATCGACCAGAATACAAAAACTAAAAAATAAAACCCTAAAAACCGTTTACTTCAAAAGAGCCCTAAAAATTGTTTTCGATGAAAAAAACACTTTTGTAGAGCAGATTTGAAAAAAAAAACAATTTAGGGTTTAATAGTCGGCACAAAAAGGGACGATTATGGATAGATAAGAGATAAGAACAGCACACCACTTCACTAAATCCACAATCAACTAAACCGATTGCATACCAGAGGTAGAGATACGGTTTAGGTGATTGATTTTAGCCGGAAAATTGTTGGAAGTGGCAGCCAGAATCGCCCTTAGGGGAGAGAACTTTTTTTAAAATGCTTTATTTTGTCTTTAACCTCGTCTTAATTACATATAAAGGTATTTTACAATAAGATAAGTGTAGGGGGATTATGCATGTTTTTAAAATAATGTGAACATGTGTGTTTGTTAGAATCAAATGCTTGTATCGAGTCATAATGGATGTTTTGCAGGAATTTTTCCCGATTTTAAAGGTGTAATTTTTCCAGAATTTTTCCAGGAAAATGCAACAGACAAGTTTCTGTCAGGACAACCTGACGGCGTCAGGATTAGAACCTGACGACGTCAGGAGGAGCAGAAACAACTAATAAGTTTTTTTTCGTTTTCTGTGGTAAGTATAAATTTTTGGAAATTCTCAGGTCTTAATTTTCTAGAAAAACTGCAAACATCCATTCTAGAACTTGTGTAGTTGAGTCATATATAGTTTTACCGCTCATTTTACGCGAAGGTTTTGTCTATTTTCTTAAAGTGTGTAGGTTTTGTTTATCAAGAAGAAGAAACATAATCTTGGGAAAGAATTTAACCACTACTTCACACGTATCCTACCGAGCTAATTAGGGGAGTACTAGTTTCTTTCTCTTTTAATTACCTTCCTTAATCATAACTTTGATACTTTCGGGGAACATTGGGGACAATGTTCAGTTTAAGTGTAGGGAGGGAGAATAAAACGAGAACTTTGACACTATGCTTATCCTTGATTATTTGTCTTGTCCTATTTCATTTGTGTAATAAGCTATGAAAAATATTTGTTAGGGCAATTTTAGCACCAAATTTAAAAATTTTCATGACATGTACGAGTGGGAATTTAGTCTTAATAAAGCGTCTCATGGATAGGAGTTATATGACTAGCACAAAAACCGTTTAACACTCAAATTCCACCCCAAAAATGTGAGGTTCGCCCCTAGATCTATAGGAATTAAAGCATTCACCTTTAATGCTTCGAGAGTGTACCAGTAGTATAATAGATTCTAGAACTTGTTTTGTGATGCATTCCGAGATCGCTAGTGAGACTAAACTTGTGTATTTAGGAATAACTTAATGATAAGAGGCATTAGGATAACCCTTGTTTAATACCCGTATTATAATTACTTCTTCCACATTGGTCGAGTAATTACCCGACACCATTGCGATGTACTCATCTTTAGTACCCGATACCCCTAGTTAACCCCTCAGAGCCTATCCTTTTCGCGGTTCTCGTGATGTTTCGGTTTTCTGGAATATCAATGAAGAGCATTGTTTACAATCCACCACCAAATGTACACCCAAATCGCCTTAGCCTACCTTGTATGCACTCACCTTTAGTGAATTATTGTTATCATACTAAACCCTTAGTTCAATTATCTAGTTACTTGCATGGTTGCTAAGTCGAGTCATATCTTTTGTACACAGTTTTGTGATGATTATGACTCATGGGTAAAGTAATATTTTATGGAGTGACGGGAGAGCGTTAAATTCAAAAATTCTCTTTATTTACGTAATTAAATACTCCAAGTGTTTTGATCTTTTCTAATCGGGTCAAATTAGTGTCAGAGTAATAAAAACTCAAGTGTAGGGATGCTCCTATAAATCCCTTATATTTTGATGTTATCTTAGAGGATGGTAGAGTAAAAGTGTATGCAAAAAAAATATGTAAGTGATGAAAAAAAAACATACGGGTAACCATCCTACATCTATCTTTATGTTTATGTTTTTCAATTTATGTATGTTTGTTTCAAGTTATCTAGAGTTTAGTGAGTCGAGTCTTGGCTTAGCAACGCCATTCTTTTCATGCTTTTAACATAATATTTTTGACTTGCCACCACTAAATCGCCTATCCAACCAATCCCTTTGTTTCCCTACCGTAAGCCTGATATTACAACCCTTTTAAAGACCTCTTAGATAGTTGTTCCTAGGTGCTTATGCCAAAGCGGTGGAGGTTTGATCTAGTCTCAAGCCTATGGTAATCTATGTACTATGACCGGGTAATGATTGTTTATCTTCCATTTCCATTTACTATATTTAATATACACCCGAGAGATGTGAGAATCCAAACACCCCTTGTGAGGTGCTAGTATATAATTTCCGTGCTTGTTATGACTATTGCGGTGCTTTTACTTGTTGTGAATTTTGTTAAACCAATGCTTCATGCCCCCTAACTTATAAATTGATTAGCCAAAAGCACATTTGCTTGAGGACAAGCAAATACCAAGTGTAGGGATATTTGATAATGATTTAAAAATACACTTTTAAGGGGTCATTTAAGCCCTTAATTGCCCCCTTTTATATCCATTACTGCTTAATTTCGTTTCTTTTCACTTTTTAGGTCTCTTGGAAGCAAAATACAGGAATGATGCTTATTTGGATGAAAAGGAGTGAATATATGAAGAAAATGGCTAAGTCTAGATCGAAGACACTCAAGTTGCTGAAACTGAAGCTGATGGCGTCCCAACTAAAGGGCAACGCCGTCCCTCTCTAAAGATTTAATTTAAATACACCTGACGGCTCATTAGACTTTTTGCTAAAATACACCTGACGACGTCAGGCTTTGAAGAGGAAGGGCGTCACTAAGACTTTTCATCTCAGACGGCCCAGATCCAGAATCAGAAGATGTCCCTGCTGAAGCCCGACGGCGTCACAACTACAACGTGACGTGATCCCAACGATTACTTGGCCAAGACAAAAACCCTAATGACGGCGATCTGACGGCGTCCCACCTATAAGGCGACGCCGTCGCAAGTGTAAAGTTATATATAGAAATCAAATTTTCAGTATTTTAGGAGGTAGACTTGTGGAGTAAAAACCCTAAACGTTTGTAGTCCGACTTGGACAGTATTTTAGGGTCCCAAACCCTATTTTACTCATCAAGATAAGTGTTTTATTCCATTGATTTGATTATGTATTCCAATGAATGTGTGTATGCTTACTTGTTTAACATGTCCGGCTAAATTTCTTGTGTGTTTGCTTAGATCTATTAAACATAGTCATTAATTATTGATTGGTTGTCGCTTATCTTAATTGTAATTGGCTTAGGAGTGCAATTAGGCTATAATTGTGTTTAAATGATTGAGTAATCTTTGTGAACCTTAGTTTATGAATCACTTAGCGGATTTCATAGTCTAAACATCCAAAGATAACCTTAAAGTTAGTTTATGAATCATCTAGCGGATTTCGTAGGCAATAAACTTAAGGTAGTCTCAAAGAGTTAGGGAAAAAGGCACACCCTACGACCTTAGAAGACACAATGCGTTAAGAATAAGGACGTACTTATTGTAATATATAAAAATGCAAAAACAACCCTAAAAGTTTCTCTCCGGCGAAAAGCGACTACACTTTACCTACGAATCAATAACTTTTGATCTTTAACCCTTTAATGTTTTTTAATCTTCTCCAATTGGTGGGGCGGTTAATACTTTAATTGGTTAATTCTATATAGTGGGTCAGTGATCCTGAATTCTACATAAATTCGCTTTGGTTTTTTCATAATTTGGTTATATTACGTGCATGTTCCTCTTATCATAATATATAATCAATTATTCTGTTATTGCTTTGGATTTTTCACGTGCATACAATATCTGGTTCTGAGTATTATTAATAAATATTTTACGCTGCGTTATTCAAGATGGGTTAGGAGCATGTACTCTATCGTTTAAAACCCTAACCTCGTTAGGGTTTCTTTATTTCATTGGTTGTTGCTGCATGCGTGGTTATTACTTGGTTTGCTTTTGTACGTGGGTTTCTTAATGATGGAGAAGGAGTTTCTACTTAACAACAGTGTGTCCGAACCTTCGAATTCTACTATTGGTAATGCTTATGTTGACATGGATGCTTTGAATGCTCGAATGCAAAGGTTAAAGGGTATCAACGCTGAGAACTCCGATGCTACTCAGCCTCGAAAAGCTTTGAGGGTTGTAAGCAACCCTAGCTTGGACGAGCCTAATTCGAACACTACTATGAATGATACGAGTGGGATTCAATCTGGTACAAATGCTAAGAATCCAATTGATGGTATGGCTGGTCCTAGTACAAAGGTTCATACTAATGTGTCGTTGAATGTCGAGGGAAAATATGGGTTGGATGGAAAGAATAGTACCAATTCTGTTTCGTCTACTTTGGGAGTGTCCATGGAACCGTCCATGGGTTCTTCTGCGTTTAGTAGTTTTGGAGCAGCCAACGTGCAAGATATGGCCAACGTTCATGCTGAGTTACCTAGTAATTCTAGTTCGATATTCTCGCAACTTGTTCATGATGCTGCTAGTACGCCCAGTTCATATAATGAGTTATTTCCTCCTTTGAACTTGCCATCTAATGCGTTTGTAAGTCCTATACCTTTGCATGAGACTCTTTCTCAAGGAGGTGACTTGAGTGGGATGAAACAAGCGTCAATTGCAACTGGTCATGCAAGTAAATTCTTGCATGATAATATGAATATGGGGAACGTGACTATTGGTTTGAATGAATTGAATTCTTATAACAAGACTGCTAATCAGTTTGCATCTATTAATTCTAGTCTTACTACTGGTCCTACATGTGTGCATGAGGTTATGACTAAGGGTGATATTAATGTTAAGTCGAATGGGGTTTCTCCTCAGGCTACTACTGGTCCTTCATCATTTGCATCTATGTTTAAAGATAATTCAAGCAAGAAGGTCGTTAGAGTGTCGGAGATGAGGAATACTGAATGTGTTGCGGGTGCTAATGTGGCTATCCCTTTGGAGGTTGTTAATGAGATAAGTAATCGCTTTACGAATACGTTGTATGGATATTTTATTGGAAAGCGTCTTGCTTTTCCAGTAGTGGAGAATTATGTGCGTAATACTTGGGCAAAATATGGACTTCAACGTGTAATGCTTAGCAATGGTTTTTTCTTATTTCAATTTGCGTCTAAGGAAGGTATGGAAAGGGTATTGGAAGAAGGTCCTTGGTTAATTCGATTAGTTCCTATTTTCTTGAATGTTTGGACTCCTAATACCAAACTGAAAAAGGATGAAATTATTTCTGCTTCGGTCTGGGTCAAAATTCATAATATTCCATTAGTAGCTTATTCCGAAGTCGGTCTTAGCTTAATTTCTACCCAGATTGGGAGGCCTGTTATGCTAGATTCTTATACAAGTGCGATGTGTCTCAAATCTTGGGGCCGCAATTCTTATGCTAGGGTTCTTGTGGAAGTTTCATCTTTGACTGCTTTACTTGATTCGATTGTGGTGGCGATTCCTTTTCCTGACGGATCTGGTCATTCATTGGAAACGCTAGAAGTTGAGTATGAGTGAAAACCTCCAAGGTGTGAGAAGTGTAAAGTCTTTGACCATAATGATGGTGGTTGTCCTAAGAATGTTAAACCAAGCGAGAAACAGGTGGTTGATAATGATGGTTATGTGGAGGTTATTAATCGTAAGGGTAAAGGTAAACAACAAAGTAAAGAGAAGCATATTGATGGTATTTGTTTTACAAAACCGAAGGTTGCTTTTCATTATCGGTGGGAGCCTAAGGGTGGGACAGTTAAAGGAGGCGCGTCATCTTCTGGAGGGGCTTCTTTGAGTGGCACAGGTAAGAAAAATAACGGTTCTGGTTTGGATCCTAAAGATCCAGTGCCGGCTCCTCCTTCTAATCTTAACTCTGGTCTGAACGTTAAGTTTACTAATTCGTTTGGTGTCTTGGATTCAATGGTGGATGAGGACGTTCTGGGAGATGATAATAATGGTAAGGGAACACAAGATCAGCCTATTAGTAACATGGAGCCAACGGTTCAGGGAAAGTATTCTAAGCCTTCTACGTTTTCATCGTCGAGTACTGCAACTAAGCGAGGTAACCCGTTTTCTAAAGTGGGTGAAGTGGTTGATTCTGACAGTGATGAGGATGAGGTCTATGAGCCGAATGATAACATAGGAAATTACTTTTCATCTTCTGGTGGTGGCATCGAGCTTGAAGATTATTTTTCCGATGATTATGCGGCTCAGGTTTACGATCTACCGGGGCAATTGAATGATTTCAAGCTTCAAGGTCATGCTACGAAGTAACTTTTGTTTGCTGGTTCGTAAGTTTGGCATGTCATTTTATGTTTTTTTCTAGTAGTCCTAGTTGTTGGTAGCTAGTTGTTCATTTATGGCCTGTCATAAATGATCTAGTGGTAGTTCAAGCGGTTGCTTGAGGTTAATGTGGTAGTTCAGCCACATTCCATTGTACTTAAATAGTTTTTTGGAGTAATATATTTTACCAGGGTGATAAATCCCTTTTACCCAAAAAAGAATAAGGACGTGACAATTCAACCATCAATAAAAGATAACTTTGGAGTAATAGTATCCAGGTAAGCACATTTTTAATCACAATACGAGCACATATAAAAAGACATAGTTATTAGATAATTAGAATAGTAGAGTAATCGGTAGAAGTACCACCCCCCAAATCCAAGCCCCGAGATTTTACCCTTAGCTTTCTAAAAAAAATATAAAAAGATAAAAAAGAATCTTCCTCAACCTCAACTTTAGCATAGTACACTTATTACTAGCATTCCTATTCCCTAGAGAACGATATCAATCCCCAAGGCTTACCCAATACTACACTACAATGATTAGGTTCACTGCCTAGGGTGTTGAAAAACTTGCTCGACGAAAAGGAAGTTCCTTTGACCCCAAACGCGCTTCGTATGCGCATCAAAACCTGAATATGTCAATCTAAACAATAATAAGTACTGAATCAGTAATAACTTATGAAATGGTTCTTAAATAATAAGACGGTCATTAATTCATGTAGATTTCGCTGAAGAAGGAGTAACTTCCGATCCTTGTGCTTCTGATACGGTTTCATTTGCGGTTTAAGGTATAGATATTCTACCCCTTTCTCAGTAATGGTTTATTCTCATGACTTCTCGATCCTTGAATTTGATTCCTTTTCTTTGATATGATTTCGTTGATATGATTCACTTTGATATGATCATCTGATTTGATATTCGTTTAGTTATTCGTTTGCCATGATATTCGTTTGATATCCTTTGCTTTGATATGATTTCGTTCTGTTGATATGATCTGTTTGGATATGATATGATTATGGATATTCTTTGATATGATTCGTTCTATTCAGCTGCCCGAGCTAACTAGTCATGGAGGTACCATGACCATGTCACTTATGCACCAGTGCTATGACACTATCTGTGGCAGTGTGATTAATCCACATCGTTCCCTTTTGATATGATATGATATATGTGATCACTTGGCCATTATGAATACATATGTATAGTCTTGAACTGGCATATGTTATTTGATTTGGGGAAGACCCCATATGTATCGTTTTATATTATGAACTTATGTGGTTATTGTATATCTTTAAATTAAGGCTTACCCCACCAATTATTGGTGTATGTGATCCGACGGTACTAATTAAACATATAAATGTTAGTTGATTAATTGTTAATTGTATTAGTTTATTTTTCCTATTTTCTTTATTATTGTTTGAATCGTAAAGCAAACGGTGTTTTTAGAAAAGCAAAATAAATCGGACTAATAATGGTGAAATTTGATTTATTATAAATGGTTAATCTTGGAGAATCTTATATGACACTAAGGGGTTGGCCTTACATGTTGTAATGCCTTAAATGCATCATCGCGTCGATATTTGCAAGATGTAATGGTATATAATGTGTTTTAACAATTAAGTTTTCAACTTTTATTCTATTGATATTATTTTTATCATTGGTCAAAATCTGTTCACCCATTGTGGACAAACTATAAGAGAGGTATAAGGCCAGTTGTCTAACATCCCCAAAGAAGTCGATATGCTTCAAGATTAAAAGCTCTTTACTTTATTCTTAAAATCACGTTAAATCGTCAATTTTAAATGTATAAAGGTCATTGATTTATGTTCACAAGCTTGGCACATAAATAAGACATACACCATAATAAAAGAATTATTTGAGTAAAGTTTTTTTATTAAAACCTATGATATGAAGATGTATGCATGCTTCTTCGTACATATTTGATTACACATCAAATTAAATGTACCCTTTGAAAAATTTAAGTTTATGCCATCCAACTAAAGGAACACTTGCACTTGCAATTTACGTTGCATGAGACATAGCTAGATTGTAATCCCAAGGTAAATATCCACGTTACGTGAGACGTACCTGGAATAAATTTACAGTTTTTAAAATTGGACAACTTATTTGAGTTGCATGGTGAGATCCCTTAACCCAATGCATTAGATGTGATGAAACATGCTTACATGACACTATGTGACTGTCCCTAGTGTCATTACTAAGTCCCACAATGATCTAGGAATTGCACATGATTTGCAATTATTGGCCGATACGTACCTTATTGAGTACTACCATTACTAGCAGATCAACTAATGTAATGGTACTATGTCAATTAGGATCCTAGCCTTAAGAAAATTATATGGGTTATGTATGTAAACCTATGGGTGTTTAATTTTTTTAAAGGATTTAATTATCGAAAATACTAAAATTTAATTTTGTAAATTCTTTTTAATTGTATTAACACAACATTAAACCGTAAACGTGGTTTGTTCTTGGTAAATTGATCCACACCCGAAAGGGGTTATGCTAAGAATCAACTTTACTAAAAGGACAAACCGAGTCTCCTTTCCATAAAAGAAAGAGAGAGACTCATTCATATTCTTTTTTGTATTCGAGAAAGATATAATGGGAATATTAGAATTGTCCTAATCCTAATATAACTCAAAGCAAACATTAAAATAGTTAAGTGGGTTGCACATCTTATTTATAGAGATTTCTTCACCCTTATTCGATGTTGAATTCTTTTGAAACAAATAAGACATTTGGTTAACTGGAGATATTTTTTTTGGTTAACTGGAGATTATGTTCCTAATTTTATGATGTATGATATTTTATGAGTTATTAAAAATTAGAAGCTAGACGAATTACCACAAAAGTGGTAAAGACAAACTAGCATGATTCGTTTTGCTTTAACCCTTTAGAGGTGCTACACATCCTAGAGGAATAGTAGGCTTATTAAGGAAGAAATTGCATACCTAGTTTTTTAAGTTACTAGCATTGAGTCCCTCATCTACATAGTACTTATTCGGTTGATTTTTCGTTGCCTAGTTTTTGTAACGCTTAGTGGCCTGTCTCTAGCGATTTTCATTGGTTGTTCAAGCTTAGCTTGAGGAAAATGTGGCACGTCAACCACATTCCATTGAACTTATTCGGTTGATTTTTAATATATTTTACCAGGGTGAATCCCTTTTACCCAAAAAAAAATACATAGTAGATTACACTATTTTTAGTACCTAAGTAATTGTTAAGTATAGGCTTTCTAAAGTGTAGGAAAGTATATAGCACACTATTTATTTTCACTGATTATGAAACACTTACAATGTTGTCAAATTTAGTGAGATCATTGTGTTATATTACTAAATAAGGCATTATTATAATGTTGTTTAATTTAGTAGGAGCTACAAGCTTTATTGTCTTGGTAGTAACCCATATTATCTCTAGATTGTCTCAAGATAATTACAATTATAGACACTCATAATTTCAAGGATAGTCATGTGCGTTTTCTTGTTAATTAAGTAGTTCTACATCTACTTGTAATCCTAATAGCTATGACACTATCATACTGTTCACATAAATAAACGCATGTCGAGTTGTTTGTCTGTTACATGATGATGTTCCATGCACAAATGGGAGAAATTTTTATTGTGTGCAAGGTACAACACATAGCAATATGATTTAAAGGATTTTCTTGATCGCAAGGTAAGAGACTAACATTCTAATAGGACTTGTACACATAGAGTGTAATATTTCCCTATTTAGAACATGTGTTAAGATAATAGAAAAGACTATTTCAATTTAAATTTGTATGTATTCTTTGGAATAACATAAATAAATGTAGTAATCAATTAACTTGAAATTATTATTGAAACCAAGACTTGGTGTTCATGATTACTTTATTTAAATAGGTCTATGTCTTTTGAAGCCACAAACATGAAGTCACTTAATTATTTACAAGACTTATAATATAAAGCAAGACGTTAACTTGTTATGTCTTCTTATTAAGACATTTAGAAGAAGTTATTGAGTTGATTAATGCCTTATAACATATAGTGGGATTATAACTGTTTATGTCTTCTTGTTGAGACTTGGACATTAAGTCGTTGACTTGGTCAAAGAGCACTTGTGTTACGCTTGGAAATTCTATTATACCATTCAGTGTGACTTGGTAAATAGGTAAGCCAAAGAGTATATGTTTATCTTACATATTGTTAGATTATCTCAAAATATTAATGCTAATGAAATACCATAATTGTATGGTATGTTTAGTTAGGAGAATCAAACTCAATTAGTATCGTTTGATTCAAGATAACTATAACTTCTTTTCTTCCATAAGTTATCAAGGTTAGAGATAGAGTATGGTTTGTATATACTCAATAAGAATCCAACTCAGAAGGTAATAAGACACATTATATTATGGAATATGATGAATCACATTAACTCTTAAAAATGAAGTTCTGAATTTGTTAAACTTCTTATGAAGCAGATTATTAACAAACTAGAGTCAGGAACTGTCAATGTGTTTTGAAATATCCCAAAAGAGAACAATTTATTGTTTGTCCACATGCTAAGTATTTATAGATAATCTCTAGATTACAAAAATCAAGTGGGAGTTTCTTTAGATCTTGAAGAGATACTATTACAAAATACATAACCTTCTTTTTTTTTGGGTAAAGGGAGTAATCTGATAAATCAAAGCACGCACAGTAAAATATATTAACCAAAAAGTTTAAGTACAACGGATGAGAGTGAATCTCTCACCGCCCGTTACATGGGCAACAAACACACACTAAAAGTGCACTAACCAAACAAATTACATAAGACCAATGTGTTTGAAATATCCCAAAGAGAACAATTTATTGTTTGTCCACATGCTAAGTATTTATAGATAATCGATTACAAAAATCAAAGACATGCACTAACCAAACAAAGTGCACTAACCAAACAATCTTATGAACTACCAAACAACCAAATTTACTTCCTACCATGACCTAAGAGACTAACATCATACATGTCACACATATCCTCCAAGTGTCTCGGTAGATCGAGACTTGCTCAAGATAATTATCAAAATCTTCAAGATCAAAACCCCACCACCCCTGAAGCCAAAAATGACGCCATAGGGTTATCTGCTCCAAAACCTCATCCTCTTCACCGCCGTAATGTGTCACATTCCCGACTTTAGAAAACGGGTTACTTACCTTGGTAGCGTAAGAATTCACAGCCTCCGGAGGCTTAGAAGCCGCACCAATATCAATACGAGAGTCCTTCCCCGAGAACCATCAATACCGCTTCCTTAGTAGTACCGTAAGACTCCCCGCCACACAAGAGTAGAATCAATCACAAGACTTGGGATGCCCGTGTCATCTTCCACCTCAAGAGTCCCAAAAGAGTTAGATGTAGTAACGGTGTACCTTTAGCATTAACACTAGAAGTCACGGTGTCTTCGTCTTTGCAACATATACCGCTTCCTAGGTGCAAATCTAGGACCATTACCCATATTAATACCACCGTCATCTTCGTACCTTTAGGTTTGGCTTTCCGATCTCGCACCACCTTAAAACCATCATCGTTCCTCCACATTAGAGGTGGAGGGACATCGTTTTGCTCCTTTAAACACTTAGGACAACAAGCAAGAATATGTCCAAACACTTTACATTCCGCACAAGGTGGCGGCTTCCATTCATATTCCACCTTAATACTTGCCGTAGTAAACCACTATCATCCTTATTAGGATCGCCATAGTCACCACATGTTTAAGCTCGATTCGATGATAATTCCACAAGAGCACGTGCAAAACTAATGCGACCCCATGAATCAACACACATGGAACTAGTAAAAGCATCTAGCATAATCGGCTTACCCACTTGAGTAGCAATTAAGCTCAACCCATCTTCCGAATATGCAAGTAATGGAACATTATGCAATTTAATCCAAACGGAACTCTAGTTACCTCACTTTAGACAATAGCACATCAGAGTCCATTTAGTGAGAATGAGAGGAGAATTGAGAATAATCCAAGGGCCCCATTGAAGAACATTCTCAACACCCTCTTTAGAATCGAATTTAAAGAGGAAAACACCATCATCATTCTTCATAAGTTTCTTAAAACCAAACTTCCCCACGTGTTGGTGACGTAGTTCAACCAAAGGAAAAGCAACATTCTTGCCAACAAAGAAGCCAACAAGTGTATTTTCATAACGGTTGAATACACCTCCATAGCAGCCTTTGGAAGCACCGTATCATGATTTTCAATGCACATCTCATTCACCAAGGCCCGAAAATTAACTTTCCTAGAGACACGCTCCGGTTTAAAACATTAGCAAAGGACCTCACTTCGTTATTTTCACTACCAATCACATTAGGACCTCAAGTAGAAGCATTCACCACGTTAGGACCAGAATTCACCGCATTAGTAGCATTAGTCAAGAGACTTTAGTGCTCGAATCCAATCCACCCACAAACGTAGCACTATAAGTTGTGTTTTCTAGATTAATATTACCCCAAATGTAATCAATGAACATCATGCGTACTAGGATTTAGAACAACCCCAGCGCCTTTTACGCAACTCCCACCAATAGTGTCACCCTCAATACCACGTTTCACCTTTGAGACGCCGAAACCTAGCTTCCAACGCCTCGAATATCAACCCTAGGATACGGATTCGTGTCCGTGTTCACACCAACTTGATCGGCCAAGTTGGTGGCTGTTTTGAAGCCTTAATCAAGAACCATCTTTGTCAAGAAAACCTTTCTCCATCTCTTAAAACCCACAAACAATCCCAAAACTCGACACACACAATCAGCAATTGAAGAAAACAAGCGACGATAAACAAACCCTAACCGAAAGTTAGGTTTTAACACCACGGACAATAACCTAACTCGCACCCATGATTCAATCAAAGAAAAGAGATTATAACAAGTGATAAACCGTGCTTAGATGAATCTAGATCGCCCAATCGATATTAACAAAAAAACGATTTTCAAAACCCTAAGAAAACGATTTGGCAAAACCGAAACAAACAAGTGAAACGTGACACTAATCCAACCAAGGACCAAAACAATGATGTTTATCAAGAATAAAGGCGTATTGGTGCAAAGAAGATTTGAGGCAGATTTGACAAAAAAACGATTTAGGGTTGTTAGGGTTTAAAAATCGCCAAGAAAGAGAGAGAATTTCGTTTTTAGGGTTGGCGCAATTTGGATGGTAATCTTAGTCGTTTCTCTGTTTCGGGTGCTTGGGACTCACTGCGCCTAAGGGCTGAGTTAGTGGAGTTGTATCATGTTCCTTGGTTTTCATTGTATCTCGAGGCATGCTATACATTTGTGCTTGTTATTGCTGAAATTGAAGACTCGTGATAGGATGCGCAATGGATGTTGGTCCTAATGTTGATTTGGACATGCTTAGATGCCCGCTATGCGACTTGGTCCCCATTCTCATTCTCACTTATTTTTGGGTGCCGCTTTCTATGCGTGTTTGGTTTAAGGTCTGGTTTTATCTCGAATGGATGCGGTCTCACCTTCTTTGGATAGTGCAATTACCTTCCTTATTCCTATTTCAAAGAGGCGGCTCTGTTAGTAGCATCATTTCTACATCGTCACTGCTACTACGCACTACATTTGGATGGAGAATTCAAGAATATTCAAGCAAAAGAAGTCTACTGCTGAAGAAGTGGTCCAAATTTTTGTATCTACTGCTCGGTTGAAGTCGGTTACCTTCAAGTTCAAGAAGATAACCTCACGGGCTCGTCTCGATTCTTGATAAATTCCAGTGTTTGTATTATTCACGATGGGAGTGCTGTGTAAGGGTCAGACTTTTTCCCTACTCCAAGGTTTTTCCTTTGGGTTTTTTTTGAAAGGGTTTTAAGGAGGCGTAATTCTCGGTCAACTTGCCCCTTGCAAAGGATTGATGCGGATGCTCGCTTGTTACAAGTCTTTTCTTGTTTTATGCCTAGTTAGTTGATGTAATATAACTAGGTTCATTCTGTTTATGGCATGTCATGAACACTAGTTTATCAAGATTTTCGCTTGAGGTTTATGTGGTACTTCTGCCACATTCCATTTGTACTTAACATTATTTTTTGGATATATATTTACCGGGGTAAAACCCTTTACCCAAAAAAATGCTTGAGTAATCTTTGTGAACATTATTTTATGAATCACTTAGCGGATTTCGTAGTCTAAACATCCAAAGATAACCTTAAAGTTAGTTTTTGAATCATCTAGCGGATTTCGTAGGCAATAACCTTAAGGTAGTCTCAAAGAGTTAGGGAAAAAGGCACTCCCTACGTCCTTAGAAAACACAACGCGTTAAGAATAAGGACGTGACAATTCAACCATCAATAAATGATAACTAGGGAGTAATAATATCTAGGTAAGCACATTTTTAATCATCATACGAGCACACATAAAAAAAACATAGGCTACCAGTAGTATTAGATATTTAGAATAGTAGAGTAATCGGTAGAAGTACCACCCCCAAATCCAAGCCCCAAGATAAAATATAAAAAGATAAAAAAGAATCTTCCTCAACCTCAACCTTAGCGTAGTACACTTCTTACTAGCATTCTTATTCCCCTAGAGAACGATATCAATCCCCGAGGCTTACCCAATACTACACTACAACGATTAGGTTCACTGCCTATGGTGTTGAAAAACTTGCTCGGACGAAAAGGAAGTTCCTTTGACCCCGAACGCGCTTCGTACACGCATCAAGTTTTTGGCGCCGCTGCCGGGGAATAGAATAGCTAGTTAGATTTCTATCTCATTTAGGTTCCCGTGCTTGATTCCTATCAAGTAAGATTTTTTCTCATTTTTAGCTTCCTTGTAGTCTATCCCCCTTCTTCGTGACTTTGTTAGTAATCCCATCACTTTTCATCATGGAAGGTGATAACCCACCACCACATCCACCACTTCCCATCGACCCACCACGCCAAGAGGCCATACTCTTGGTGAATACTCTAGACCAAGCCACCTAGGCTATAGGAACACTATTAAGCTCCCCAATCCGACACCATCCGGTTGGTGCAAAACGGATATGCATTCCATGGACGTCATTCCAAAGATCCTAATCAACATCTCAAGGACTTCCTTAAAATTGTTGATTCCATCGACCTTGATGCTACCACACGGGAGACCACGCGCTTGCGTCTCTTCCAATTCTCTCTACGGCACCAAGCTAGTAATAGGCTTGCGACTTCCACGGATCCATTTCAAGTGGGATGATCTCACCACTGCTTCCTTGCCCAATTTTTCCCACCGGGAGAACTACTAAACTTAGGAATGAAATCTTGATGTTCCAACAACGTCAAGGTGAATCTCTCTACGAGGCATGGACTCGATTCAAGGACTTGCTCCATAAAGTCCCTCATCACGGGAAACGTGACACTAATCCAACCAAGGACCAAAAAACAATGATGTTTATCAGTAAAAAAGGCAGATTGGTGCAAAGAAACCCAAGATTTGAGGCAGATTTGACAAAAAAACGATTTAGGGTTGTTAGGGTTTAAAAATTGCCAAGAGAGAGAGAGAATTTCGTTTTTAGGGTTTTTTTAACAACACGAAAAATACATAACCTTCTAAAATACAAATGTCATGATAAGGCTAAACATGTAAATGTTAAACCTCAGGATGGAGGGATTCTCATTCATAGATCCACAAGGATACCTCAATCACTTGATTGATTTATTTAAAATCAAAGCTGAGGAATATGAGTTACAGGATCATAGTTATGACAGACGGTAAATTTCCACTAATTATTTTTATAATAAATGTGAATTTATTATTCTTTGATTGATATTGTTAAGCATACATGAGCTTAAAGGATTGTTTTGGCAAGTTATCCCACACACTACAACACACAGTAGCATACAAATTGATGTTTTATATCAAGAAAAGGGTAATAATCACTTTTTATTACTCACTGGTGAATTACGAATGAAAACGAGAGATTATCTCGTGGTTTCAGAAAAACACGGCACCACACGCATACCGACACCAATTTAATAATGACAAAACATGTATAACTTAATCTTTATGTAATCATAAAACCATTTTATTACGCTTCCGAAAACATTTCTAAAAATATAAATTTTATATTTTATGGATACCCGAAGAGTACGTTTACGCGGACAGTCGAGCACACTGGGTACACTTTATACAGTATTGATAATAAAAAAATATACAAAAACCTATTCCTAATCCTAATACACGACCCATCACTTTCCTTGTTCCTCTCTCTTTTTTTCCTGTGAACGCACAAACAAACAATCTTAACACCAGTTTGGATCAAAACTCCCATTCTTGACTTTCAACCATGAAAACCATCTTGTCACCTCTCTCAAAGGGTCGAACCTATCATCTAGGGGTCACAAGATACCACCATACAAGGCCAAGAAGAAGGTGATATGAGCCAGAAATGGTGTGCTGCTTGTTCGTTATCTAATCATATCACTAATCATGATATTCATAGAGCTGGTCTTAATCCTCAAGCTACGGTGAGTGAAATTATTATTGATGGTATTTGGTCGTGGCCCCAATACCTCACGGGGAAGTACCAGATTTTATCTATATGTAACGTTACGACCTCTAATGCTAATGATCAATTGGAATGGCATTCTAATGATGGTACGGTGAAGCGTTTTTCGGTCAGCCAGGTTTGGGAATCAATTCGCCCTCGAGACAACAAAGTTTTATGGTATGATGTGGTTTGGTTCCCTAATAATATTCCCCGGCATGCGTTTAAGTTATGGCTTATTATTAAGCGTAAGCTGAAAACGCAGGATCGGGTTAGCATTTGGGACATAGATCAGAATCTTGGAAGTACTTGCTCATTATGTGATACGGTCCCGGATTCCCATGATCACTTATTTTTCCAATGTGTTTTTGCGGATGGTCTTTGGAATAAAGTAGCACATAATATTTAGGACATCGTTGAGCATATTGGAGTGAATTCGAATAAGAAGTCTCCCCATGGTGTTATTGCGAGATTGGTGCTTACTGCTACAGCCTTCTGTATTTGGCAAGAATGCAATTGGAGGTTATTTAAGAGGTCGAAAAGATCCGTTGCTCAAGTTATTGAGTGTATCTCAGCAGCAGTTCGGCTCAAGCTTCTTTCGTAGGTTCAAGCGAACCAAGGAGGAGAGGCTTACGCTCGAGTTTGGGACCTTCCCGATTCGCTTTTAGATGATTGTTCGCCTTTTTGTTTATGTTCCATTAGGTGGTTTTTCCCTATTGAGTCATTGGTTATGTAGTAGATTTGTAATTCGTTTGGCATGTCATTCGAATAGGCTGTTCAAGCTTTGCTTGAGGTTAATGTGACACTCAGTCACATTCCAGTGTACTTATTGGGCGATTAATATATTTTACCAGGGTATGATTCCCTTTTACCAAAAACAAAAGAAATGGGAGAGGCCAAAACTCAAGGTTTGGAGTATCATAATCGTTTTCCCATCTTTACATCTATAAAAGGGGTCAAACATTCACTGATTTCCTTCATCTTCTACCAAATTTGAAAAATTAGGGTTTCATGAATCAAATGGGTTTTCAAAATTAATAGCGGGGTTTTGCAATTCAATGTATAAGAAGTCATAAAAATTGGCATGAAATAAAAAACCCTAAAAATTCCTCTCCTTGAAAAAAATGCCACCCTCAAATCTGCCCATTCTATCCATTCTAAAATCCGATTGTTGTGTTTCTATTGTTTGATTCTTGTTCTTAATCGACATATACACATCATTGGTTTGTTTAGGCAGTTTTTTTTACGTTTTCTTCAGGGAATTTCGTTTTAAACCCTAATCATTTTTAGGGTTTCATTACGCCCGTTGCTAGATATGAAACTTGTTTCTTTGTTCATTCCAATCGATTTATCACTAAATCGACTATATATCAATTGTTTCGATCTAAGGTTATTGTTTTGGGCTTCACTGATATTTTAAAACCCTAATCCTAGGGTTTGTTTGTCGATTCTGGAAGTGCACCTTAGGATTTCTTTGGGACGTTTCTGTTTACAGATTATCAAAGTGGGTTTCTGAGGATGAAGGTTGGTTTTCTTCTTAATGGTGAGGCACTAATTGATACAAATCAGGTTAATTTGGAGGAGTTGGCGACTCGTATGGATCGTTTGAAACACGAGGATGCTAGGAATGATCTGGTTCATCATCCAGATTTATTTAAACCTAATATAGCATCCTCTATCAGTTCTGTTGTTGATATGACAAGGGTATCGGTTGGTGATCCTTATGCCAATGATTCATGTTCGAGTGGGGCTCGTAAGTCTTGGTAACATGGTCCTGATGGTGGTGTGTCTCCTGATTCTGGTGGTGTTCATATGGCTGATCCAGTAGGATATTCTGATTCTGTTATTCAGGAAGAAGCTGAACGTGGTAATGGTCTTGGTGAGTTGGTTTTAACACCGATAATGAACTCTATTACCGCGTCTAATCATCATGTTGTTGGAGTTGTTCGTGCTTCTGAGGTGGATTTGGTTATTGAACAAGTTGGTGCTGCCATTCCTCATGCGTTTGCTGCTTCTTTCGATGGCCAATCTGCTACCATAACGGAAGCTACTATAGTTCATTCTAGTGTTGTTTCTAGACTTGGCATTAATGGGGCGCTTGAGGGTCGTGATTTGGGTTCAATGAAGGTTCATGGTGTTCGCTCCTCGCCCTAATTCATATTCCGCAATACGGTTGTTGATGGGAGTTTAGTCGTGGATCCGTCTCATACTAAAGATGATGTTTCTGCTGCTGTTTATTCGAATGATGGTACTGGTCCTTTTGGTCATGAACCTGGTCATATTAGTCTTGGCGAGTCGGGGTTTAATCCGAAAATGAGCCCTAATATGGCTTCTTGTAATGTGGCTGATATAAGTGTGACAAAGGAATCAGTTTCGGTGGCTGGTAATGGGTGTTATTCTGTTGAAGTGGGAGTTAATGAGGCAAGGGATTTGGCTGGTTCTTCGAATACTTCTAATCCCATTGCTACTGATTCGGTCCCATTTAAGGTTGATTTAGATCATGAGGTATCTTTTGTTGATCATGTTTGCGCTTCAAAGTTACCTAATTCGATGTCTTTTGATGAGGGGAAGGTTATGGGTGATAATGTTGTCATTCCCATGGCTGTAATTGACGATATGTGCTCTAAATATACAAATTTAGTTTACGGCTATTTCCTTGGTCAACGTTTAGCATTCCCTATAGTAGAAGATTATGTTAAGCATGCATGGGCTAAGTTTGGTTTTGAAAAAGCTATATTCCGCAATGGTTTCTTCTTTTTCAAATTTTCGTCACATGAGGGTTTGGTTAAAATGCTTGAAGGGGGCCCGTGGTTTGTTAAATCACAGCCCATGATCCTTAAGGTTTGGGTGGCGAATACTATGTTAGAAAAGGAGGAAATCAAACAGGTATCGGTATGGGTGCGGATTCAAAATGTACCGGCGGTGGCTTATTCTAAAACTGGTATAAGTTTGATTGCTTCTCAACTTGGACGACTCATTAGATTGGATGCAGGTACTAGTGCCATGTGTGTTAATCCATGGGGTCGTTATTCTTATGCACGTGTTCTCATTGAATTATCTGCTACACGTGATATATTGGAGTCAATCGATGTTGCGATATCATTGCCTAAGGGTAATGGTCTTTATTTGGAAGTTCTTGATGTAGAATATGAATGGTGGCCTTCTAGATGCTCTAAATGCAATATTTTCAATCATGAGGATGGTTCGTGTCCTAGTAAGACTATGAAGGTTCCCGTTGTTGATGTTCACAAGAAGAGGAAGTGAAGAAAGGTGGAAAAAGGTCATGAAATTAAAGCAAGTTTTGGTCTATAAACCAAAAGCTTCTCTTCAATACCGCCTATTTCTAAACCTAGTACTCAAAGGAGAGTTTGGTCTCTAATGTTTCCATGGAGGGTGATCAGCCCGTGAGCGCTTTCTCCTTTGATGAGGTGGGTAACCTCTAATAAGACTAATGAAAATGGCTATTTCGGATAATATTCACTTAGGTCATTTGAGGAGTTTTATTGATAAGAGCATGGAGGAAAATAAGGTACTTGATTCTCACTGAACTACCTTTGAATGATAACGGTATGAAGGATGGATGTGTTTGGGAATCGTGTGTGAGGGATTATGGTACGCATGGTACTTTACCTACTAAGGGTGATTCTCGCTCATGTTCATACACTATTCCATAGGTGTGGATCCGTGCTTTTGAAGGGTAAGGATCCTAATGATGATATTGTTTCGAAAGTGATGATGAAGTCTTAGAGAACTATTTTGAGGACTACGAAGACATCGGGCTTTATTCTTCTGCATCCAAGATTCGTAGTGGTTCTTTTAAAGACTTTAAGGTGCAAGGACGCGCGAAGACTTAGTTTGTTATTTAATTTTATCTTGTAAACTTGGTCTTTTGTTTTCTTGTTGTTAGGTAGCTTTTTAGCTTGAGTTGATTGTAAGTTGCACTTGTGTGTGCATTTATGTCGCCTTGATCGGGCTTGAGATGAGGGATTCACCCTCATCCGTTGTACTTCAACGTTTTTTGGTGTAATGAATTTTACCAGGCGGAAGGCCTTTTACCCAAAAAAGGTATAAGGAGTCTAAAGCAAGTCTCAATTCATCCAATACCATCTCGATTTGTTCCAATTGAAGTCTTGGTGTTGGGTTTGCCACTCTCGACCCACTGATTATTATTGTAAGAATAATATTTGTTAATTTGTGATTATGAATTAATTTATTGTTTAATTTTTGTGCAATTCGAATTTTATGTATTTCATATTATTTTTTTGGTTGTGTCAAATGGATTAGTTTAATTGGCAAAGTTGTGATGTTGTTGTTGTTGTTGTCGAACACAAGAAAGAAACAAGAACAAAATTAAAATGATAAATCTTAGTTGGTTAAATGTCATCTTCAACTTAAATTGGAAACTGCTTATTAGCTTAACGGTTTTGGCTTAATTTCGTACTTAGGAATTCATTTGTTTCGATCTAGAACTCCTGCATAAAAATGTTGATGCCGCCACATGAGTATTCCCAGCGTATTCTTGTCAATTTTAGCTCGTTTTATATTTGGTTATGAATTAGGAAAGGTTAGAAAAATCCTAACACACTCAGTTTTGATGTGAGTCTCGTTCAACCCGAATCGTGTTGCCATAAGTCTCACTACGCCTTCGTGTATGATAGTAGTTATGTCGGGTCTTTTGACCCAAGTCTTGACTTGGGTATAAACTTGTCGATATACAAGTTTTATAACCGAGAGTCTCGAGTTATGAATTGTGTCACCAAACCGAAGTTCGTTCCAAAACAATCACATGACAAACCCTAAAAGTTCTCTCTAGGTTGGCGATTTTTTCCCCTTCCTCTCCTAATCGTTTTCTACCATCCTGCCCTATCTCCTCTAATTCTTGTGTCAATTTGGTTATTCTAGTGTTTAATCCTTGTGGTTATCATTGGTTTAATCCAAATCGTTGCTTGTTTTTTAAGGTTTTATGGTCGAATCTGGTGGAACATCTTTTTAGGGTTTTAAACCGCCAACCTTTTTCTGAGATAGTTTTCCTTATTTTCATCAATTCTTAGTCGGTTTTTACAGACCTCTGATTATATAAGGACGATCTTGCTTGTGTTGCATAATGTTTATCAAGTTATACGATTCCCAATTAGGGTTTCGTTTTTTCTTTTGTGCGTGACTGGTTCTGGTGCGTTCATCTGTACTAAACTCGACTTAGGGTTTGGTTTTCTCTCAAGATCAGTTTCGTGTGGTGGAGACTTGTATTGTTAAACAAATTCCGTCTTAAGGGATTTGGTATTTTCTGTATTGCAAGTAACCTGGTCTAGGGTTTCAGTAATTACAAGGTGTGATTGTTTGTTGCTGTAAGTCACTTCGGTGTGCAAGTGGGTACATAAGAGAGATGGAATCTGGATTTCTAAACAGGAATAAGTCCTCTTCTAATTCTGGTTTGGCTTCTAAGATTAAGAATATTGATGGCAAAGTTGTGGTTAACGAGGACAAGCCTTTGAAGTCAATCCTTAAGCGTACAGGTTTGATGGGTAAAACAGGAAGTTTTTCGCTTCCTAATGAGGTAGGTTCTGGTTCTTTGGGGTCTGCTAGTGCATCTTCATGTCCTAATTCAGGTGGTACGCTGGCTCTGGAAGGGTGTACCATAAGTAGCAGCCCTCTTGCTGCTGATGTGATCTCGGATGGTGGTGTGGAATTGGTAGGGCAATCTGGTAATGGTGCTTCTAATTTGAATGGAATACCTAATGCTACACCTAAACGACATGATGGTGAAAGTTTTGTTGATTCTGATTTTGGTTCACCTCTTGAGGACACTTCGAATATTGCTAATAATCCTAAGGTACAAGAGTCGTTTTCAACAAATGTGAGTAATAATCCTGGTGCTAAAGTCGTTATCCCAATTACCGTTGTTGATGATATGTGTAAAAAATTCTCTAGTACGTTATACGGTTATTTTACTGATCAACGATTAGCATTTCCGTTGGTGGAAAACTATGTCAAGAATTTGTGGGCTAAGTTGGTTTCCAGCGAGCTATAAAATGTGGTAGCTTTTTCCTTTTCCAATTTTCATCACAGGAGGGTTTGCTAAAGGTGCTAGAAGGGGGTCCTTGGTTCATTCGATCAAAACCCATCTTCTTACATAATTGGGTGGCTAATACTAAATTAGTTAAGGAGGCTATCGTGAAGGTACCGGTATGGGTGCGTTTACATAATTTACCTACGGTTGTATACTCTGTAGATGGGATTAGATTAGTTGCTGAACGAGTTGGATGACTCATGAGATGGGATGAGGGTACTTATGCTATGTGCAATAACCCTTGGGACGCTATTCTTATGCACGATGTCTTTTGGAATCGATTGAAGTTGCTATACCTATGCCTAATGGTAAGGGCCACTATATGGAATACATTGATGTTGAGTATGAATGGTGGCCTCCTCGCTGTTCACATTGCAAAATTTTTGGCCATGAGGAAGAGGCATGTCATGTTTTGAAACAAAAAGTTGATTCGAGGTCAAAAGTTAAAGTTAAGGAGAAAGTTCACAATACGAAGGCTGGGAAAAAGGTTGCTCAATCGCAACAAGGGTCTAGGTTCTTTAAACCTAAGTATACATTTTTTATAGGCATGTTTCTAAGCCGAGTTCCAATAAGGTCACTAATGTGGAAAGCCGAATGATCCATTGGTTTCTGATCCCCCTTTGGTGACTCCTAATGATTTATCTCAGCCCTGTAACGAGCATGGTTATTTTAAAGATAACATTAATATTGGTGATCTCAAGTGTGATATGGAGAAATGGATGGATGCTGATAAGGTAATTGATCTTCCTTCTACTTCTGGTAACGTAGAGGATGTTGGAGTTGTTCCTATTAATAAAGAAATTTCTAACAGCCCGTCTACTGAATCGTTGGAGGGAGGTAAGGTTTCTACTAATATTGTAAGTTCGGTTGGTAATACAAGTATGAGTGCAAGTTTGTAGGAGCAGTTTTCTTTATCCCGTAAGGCTCCTTCAAGTGACAATAAATCTCCATTACCATGGTCGGAAGACTCGGACGATGATGAAGTTTTAATGCCGGAGGTTCTACCGGGTGGAGGCTTCCTTGATGATATGGAAGATTATTACGACGGCTATGAAAATCAGGTGGTCCTACCTGATAAATTGAAAGCAATTTGTGATCAATTTGATATTCGCTTGAATACTCGTCGTAGGTAGTTTGTTTTTAGTTATTAGTTATAAGAATGGCATGTCATTCTTATATAGTGGTTTTTGTTGGTTGTTTTTGCATTTATGTGTCATGCGGGACTGAGATGAGGGACTCACTCTCATCCTTTGTACTTCAATATTTTGGTTAATATATTTTACCAGGGTGCAGGATTATTCCCTTTACCCAAAAAATGGCTAAAGTCAAGATCAAGACACTCAAGTTGCTAGAAGTACACCCGGCGTCGTCACAAATAAAGGGCGACACCGTCCCTCTAATTGCGACGACTCAAGAGTGAAATTGCTATTTTGAACCTGACGGCGTCAGGCTTTAAAGAGTAGGGTGTCACAACTCAGACGGCCTAGATCCAGATTCAGACGGCGTCAGAAGATGAATCTGACGGTGTCACAACCACAACGTGACGCCGTCACAAAGTTGACTTGGTCAAGACAAAACCCTAATGGCGGCGATCCGATGGCGCCACAATTACAGAGTGACACCGTCGCAGTTGTAACTCGATATATAGAATTCGAATTTTCAGACCTTTAGAGAGGTAGAATTGTGGAGTAAAAACCTAAAACAATTTTGGTTTGTCTTGGGCAGTATCTTAGGGTTCTCATACCCTATTTTACATCAAGATAAGTAATCTACTTCATTGATTTCATTAGGTCTTCGATTGTATGTGTGTATGCTTGCATGTTCACCATGTCCGCTAATTTACTTGTGTGTTTGCTTAGATCTATGAAACGTAGTTATTGAATATTGATTGGTTGTCTCTTATCTTAATTGTAATTGGCTTAGGATTGCAACAGGCCATCGTTGTGTTTTTAATGCTTGAGTAATCTTTGTGAACATTAGTTAATAATCACCTAGAGTTATTGTAGGGTAAGAATCCAAAGATAACCTTAGAGTCAGTTTATGAATCCTAGAGATTTTGTAGGCAATAACCTTAAGGTATCCTCAAAGAGTTAGGGAAAAAAGCATACCCTATGACCTTAGAAGACACAACGCGTTAAGAATAAGGACGTGACAATTCAACCATCAATAAAAGATAACTAGGGAGTAATAGTATCTAGGTAGACACATTTTTAATCATCATACGAGCACACATCAATTAGACATAGACTACCCTTTAGCTTAGTTAATTAGAATAGATAATAGTAGAGTAATCGATAGAAATACCACCCCCCAAATCCAGTACCCCGAGATTCGTACCTTTCAATTTTCTAAAAAAAATATAAAAAAGATAAAAAAAAATAATCTTCCTCAACCCCAACCTCAGCGTAGTAATTTCTCACTAGCATTCCTATTCCATTAGAGAACGATATCAATCCCGAGGCTTACCCTAATACTACACTACAACGATTAGGTTCACCGCCTAGGTGGTTGAAAAATTTGCTCGAAGAAAAGGAAGTTTCCTTTGACCCCGAACGCGCATTGTATGCGTATCAAGTTTTTGGCGCCGCTGCCGGGGAATATAATAGCTAGTTGGATTTCCACCTCGTTTAGATTCCCTTTTCTTGATTTCCACCTAGTCTATCCCCCTTCTTCGTGACAGTGTTAGCAACCCCATCACTTTTCATTATGGAAGGTGATAACCCACCAAACAACAACCTACCACTAGATCCAACTTTTGTAACCAACTCCGAGCTCGTATTGTTAATGAAATTGGAGAGCTTAAGAAATTGAATAGGATAATTGAAAGTGCACTTGAGGAAGCCCTTAAGGAATCTACTAGTACTTTAGATAGTAATTCTTTTTTTTTGGGTAAAGGGGAGTAATCCTGCACCCTGGTAAAATATATTAACCAAAAACGTTTAAGTACAACGGATGAGAGTGAATCTCTCACCTCGGCCCGTTATATGGGCAACATACACACACTAAAAGTGCACTTAACCAAACAAATTACATAAGAAAGACATGCCAATCTTATGAACGACTAAACAACCAAATTTACTTCCTACCACGACCTAAGAGACTAACATCATACATGTCACACATATCCTCTAAGTGTCTCGGTAGATCGTAGACTTGCTTAGCATAATCATCAAAACCTTCAAGATCAAAACCCCACCATCCCCGAAGCCAAAAATGACGCCATAGGGTTATCCGCTCCAAAACCTCATCCTCTTCACCGCCGTAACAGTCACATTCCCGACTTTAGAAAACGGATTACTTGCCTTGGTAGCGTAAGAAGTCACAGCCTCCTGAGGCTTAGACGCCTCACCAATACGAGAGTCCTTCCCGAGAACCATCAATACCGCTTCCTTAGTAGTACCGAAGACTTCCCGCCCGCCTCGCCAAGAATAGATTCAACCACGCACTTTGGATGCCCGTGATCATCTTCCACCTCAAGAGTCCCAAAAGGGTTAGACGAGTGATTGAGTACCTGTAGTATTAACACTAGCACCGGTGTCTTCGCCTTTGCAACATATACATGCTTCCTAGGTGCAAATCTAGGACCCTTTCCCATATTAATACCACCATCATCTTCGCATCTTTTGGTTTGCCTTTCCGATTCGCACCACCTTAAAACCATCAATGTGTTCTTCCACATTCGCGGTGGGAGGGACATCATTTTGCTCCTTAATACTCTTAGGACAACAAGCAGTAACATGCCCAAACACTTTACATTCCGCACAATGTGGCGGCTTCCATTCATATTCCACTATATACTTGCCGTAGTAAAACCACTATCATACTTTAGATAGTAATTCGACCTCAAGTGATTCGGATGATGAGTTAGAAGAAGGAGATTATAAGGTATTAGAAGTTGTGGAAGGTAGTAAGTAGGAGGAGGAACTTAGGGAGTATTTCGATTCATACCCTAATGGGAAGGAAACCGCCTATCACTATAACGTAGTTAACTTCCCGCGACCACCTTTCGAGCCTTGCATAAAAAGTGGTGACCCTAAAAACATTAAGATACCGTGCATGATTGGATACTTATATAGGGATCACACTTACATTGACTATAAGGCACCCATGAACATGAAGAAACATATCAGAGATCTACCCTAAACCGATTCTCTCTAGGCGATTTTTTTAACCCTAAACCTCTTAATCGTTTTTTCTTCTAATCTGCCTAAACCTTGGATTCTTTGCATCGATTTGATCTTGATATTGATTAACTTCATTGTTAATTGGTTCTTGATTTGATTTGTGTTTTGTTTCTCTCGATTTAGTTATTTTTGAAGAATCGTTTATATTAGGGTTTTAAGAATCGTTTTTTTGGTTTTATACTTCTGTGGGTTATTGATCGATCTGATTCCTCCCAGGTTTGGTTATCACTCCGTTTTTAATTGTTTCTTTGATTGGATCATGGGAGCCGGTTAGGATCTGGTTCGTTGCGTTTCAAAACCCTAACTTTTTAGTTAGGGTTTCGACTAATATGTACATATTGATTGGTTGAATTATGTTTGTGTGTGTCGTTTATTCGGCTTGTTTGTGGGGTTTTAGAGAGATGGAGAAAGGATTTTTTGACAAAGATAGTTCGATGAAAGCTGCAAAAGCAGCCACCAACTTGGCCGGTCAAGTTGGATTGAATTTGGAATCGAATCCGTATGCTAGGGTGGATATCAATGCGTTGGAAGCTAGGTTGAATCGTCTTAAAGGTGATGGAATTGATGTTGCTGCCGCCCCGAGTTACGAAAGTCGCTAGGGTTGTTCGTAACACTAGCGCACATGATGGGAATCAGTTTGGTGATAGTGAGTTTGAATCTGTTTGGAGTACTGAAACTATGGTGAAAACTAGCAGTATTGACCCATGGATGAACCCTAAGATGGGACTTGATAGTTATAAGGTAGGCACTTCGATGGGTGTGTTTGATTCGGGCATTAAAGTGACTTCTCTTAACGCTAATGTTCATGATTCTGGTTTGAACTCGAATTTGGTATCTCCTAGTGTTGATGCTTCGAAGGTGGATAATTTCGTTGCACCTACTAATGTGGTCAATGAGTCTAATTCTGGTCATAATGTGAAAGATAGTGACAAAGTGCCTAATGAAGTAAGGTCGTTTGCTAATGTGTTAACCCCGAACGTGTTACTAAGAAAGTTAACTTTCGATCACAGTGAATGAGAATCGCATTGAAAATCATGATACGGTTCTCCTAAAGTCAAGTATGGAGGTGTGTTCAACCATTATGATAATACTCTTGTTGGTTTCTTTGTTGTTAAGAATGTTGCGCTTCCTTGGTCCAAAACTACGCTACTAACACGTGGGGTAAGTTTGGGTTAAAGAAACTTATGAAGAATGACGATGGTATGTTCCTCTTTAAGTTTGATTCTAAAGAGGGTGTTGATATCGTCCTTCAACGGGCCCTTGGATTATTCAGAACTCTCCTCTCATCCTCACTAAATGGACTCGATGTGTTATTGTCTAAAAGTGAGGTTAGCAAAGTTTCCGTGTGGATTAAATTGCATAATGTGCCATTACTTGCATATTCGTAAGATGGGTTGAGCCTTATTGCTACTCAGGTGGGTAAGCCGATTATGTTAGATGCTTTCACTAGCTCCATGTGCATTGATTCATGGGGTCGTATTAGTTTTGCACGTGCTCTTGTTGAATTATCATCGGAATCTGATCTTAAACATGTGGTGACTATGGCGATCCCTAAAAAGGACGATAGTGGTTTTACTATGGCAAGTATCAAGGTTGAATATGAATGGAAACCTCCACATTGTGCGGAATGTAAAGTGTTTGGGCATGTTAATGCTTGTTGTCCTAAGAGTACTAAGGAGCATCATGATGTACCTCGTCTTTGGAAGAGCATGATGATGGGTTTAAGGTGGTGCAGAATCGAAAATCCAAACCCAAAGGTACGAAGATGTCTAGTGGTATTAATATGGGTAAGGGACCTAGATTTGCACCTAGGAAGCAGGTATATGTTGCAAAGACGAAGACACCGGAAGCTGCTAGTGTTAATGCTAAAGGTACACCTGTTACTACATCTAACTCTTTTGGGACTCTTGAGGTGCAAGATGACACGGGCATCCCAAGTCCTGTGGTTGATTCTACTACCGATGAGGCGAAGATTGTGAATTTTTCTGGTTGTATTAAGGAAGCAGGTATGGATGGTTCTCGGGGGAAGGAATCTCGTGTTGATATAGGTGCGGCTATTAAGCCTCCGAGACTATGACTTCTTCTGCTACTAAGGTAAGTAATCCATTTTCTAAAGTCGGGAATGTGACTTGTTTAGATAGTGAAGAGGATGAGGTTTGGTTCCGGATAACCCTATGGCGTCATTTTTCGCTTCTGGGGGAGGTGGGGGATTTGAGCTAGAAGAGTTTGATGATTATGCTGCTCAATTCTACAATTTACCAGGACACTTGGAGGATTTTTTTGACATGTATGATGTTAGTCTCATAGTTCGTGGTAGGAAGTAAATTTGGATGTTTGGTAGTCCATAAGATTGGCATGTCTTTCTTATGTAATATGTTTGGTTAAAGTGCACTTTAAGTGTGTGTCTGTTGCCCATGTAACAGGCCGAGGTGAGAGATTCACTCTCATCCGTTGTACTTAAACGTTTTGGTTAATATATTTTACCAGGGTGCAGGATTACTCCCCTTTACCCAAAAAAAAGGCACCTATGAACATAATGTCTAGGCTCTACTACAACTGGATCATGAGCGAGAAGTTAGGACCTATGAAGGACCCTTTTCACCCTAGGAAAGTGAGTAACTATGTTGGGAGGGTCAAAGGATTGCATGTCTTCGTAGGTAACTTCACATATAGGTGTGATTTCATGATCTTGGAAAATGTTAAGGGCATCATTGATGGGTTTTTAGGAGATGTGATACTTGGGAGACCATTTATTGAGGAATCTAAGATGGTTTATGATCAAGAGGGAGGAATAGCCAAATTCTCAAACGGGACCGAATGTGTTAAGTATATAATTCCCTACAAATATAAGAAGTTTGAGGGTATTGACGATCTAGATGTAGACAACATTCCGGCCTTTGAAGTAGATTGGGAGAACAAGGTTTACTACACCGCTTGTCTAGAGTTAGGCCCTGAGTATATTCGTGATGAGAAAAGAGTTAAGGAAATCGAATGGGCTTCTAAAATAAAAGGAACATATGGGCACGACTTTGAGTCTAGCTACAAGACTCATAAATGAAGAAAAACGCTTCGTGGGAGGCAACCCATGCTTAATTGTTTGCTTGTTTGTGTGTCATATATCTTTTCATTAGTTGTTTATTCTCATGTTTGAATTTGTGAAAATGCTTTATTTTGTCTTTAACCTCATCTTAATTACATATAAAGGTATTTTACAAAAAGGATAAGTGTAGGGAAGATTACACACATTTTTAAAAGAACGTGAACATGAGAATTACAATTCTTGAAAAAGATATATATGTGTGTTTGTTAGAGTCAAATGCTTGTATCGAGTCATAATGGATGTTTTGGTGACTTTTTCCGATTTTAAAGGTGTAATTTTTCCAAATTTTCCGTAAAACACAACAGCACTGCCGTTGTCAGGATAACTGACCAAGGCCAGAGGAGCAAAACCACTTATTTAACTTTCTCTCGTTTTTCTGTTACTTATAAATTTTGGAATTTCTCGTGTCTTAATTTTCCAAAAAACTGTAAACATCCATTCCACAAGCAATATCCTAGTTTAGTTGAGTCATATATAGTTTTACCGCCGATTTTACGTGAAGGTTTCGTCTGTTTTCATAAGTGTGCAGGTTTTATTTATCAAGAAGAAGATACATAAGATTGGATGGAGCTTCTCACGCATAAATTCTTCTTGAAGAAGAATTTAACCACTACTTCACACGGATCCTACCGAGCTAATCAGGGGAGTATTAGTTTCGTTCTCTTTTAATTACTTCCAATATCATAACTTTGATACTTTCGGGGAACATTGGGGACAATTTTCAGTTTAAGTGTAGGGAGGGAAAATAAAACGGGAACTTTTAAACTATGCTTATCCTTGATTATTTTCCTTGTCCAATTTCATTTGTGTAATAAACCATGAGAAATATCGTTTAGGGTAATTTTGGCACAAAATTTAAAAATTTTCATGACATGTAGGAGTGGGCCATTAGTCTTAATAAAGCGTCTCATGGAGAGGAAGTTATATGACTAGCACAAAACCTTTTACCACTCAAATTCCACCCCAAAAATGTGAGGTTCGCCCCTAGATTTGTAGGAATTAAAACATTCACCTTTAATGCTTCGAGAGTGTACCGGTAGTATAATAGATTCTAGAACTTGTTTTGTGATGCATCACGAGATCGCTAGTGAGACTACACTTGCGTAGTTAGGAATAACTAAATGATAAGAGGCATTAGGATAACCCTTGTTTAATACCCGTATTATAATTACTTCTTCCACATCTGTTGAGTAATTCCCCCACACCCTTGCGTTGTACTCATCTTTAGTACACGATACCCCTAGTTAACCCCCTCAAATCTTATCCTTTTCGTGGTTCTCGTGTTGTTTCGGTTTTTCAAAATATCAATGAAGAGCATTGTTTACAATCCACCCCCAAATGTACACCCAAATCGCCTTAGCCTACCTTGTATGCACTCACTTTTAGTGCATTATTGTTTTTTTTCTTGGGTAAAGGGTTTTACCCCGGTAAATATATAACCAAAAAATAAAGTTAAGTACAAATGGAATGTGGCAGAATTAACACATTAACCTCAATCGAAAAGCTTGATAAACTAGTGTTTATGACATGACATAAACACAATGACCCTACGAACCAATAGAGAACAATAGAAGTACCCTAATTCTCTCTCTCCCTAGAGGAGATTTCTGGCCGCCACCCTTCTAATTTTCCGGCCAAAATCCCATTCTGATCCATACGTGTTATCAGTTTGGGTATCTTACTAAGGGTGGCTGGTTATGCAATCATTATCATATATAATTGAAATCTTCTCCTGGTCGAAACCCTAACATTCTTTTACTCACCCGATTCCCTTTTCTTAGGGTATTGTTTTTTTTAGGGTTTTGTTCCTTGGCTTTGTGGTAATCGTATATGGTTTTCAAATCATGTCGGTTTAATGATCTCTTTGAGTTATCAAATCAATTTATCTTGCTTTATACGATCTGGTCGTGTTGGGATCTGCTGTGCTTATTGATTTTCGAAACCCTAACTTTTTAGGGTTTCGTATCTTATCTATATCTGGTGTGCTTGTAGGTGACAATGGATCTGGTTGTTTCTCCGAATGTTAACCTATTTAAGAGGTTGTTTGTTGAGTGTATGTTCTAATCAAGACGTTTGTTAGATGTATGTGGGTTTTAGAGAGATGGAAGTTAAGTTTTAGGGTTCTTATTCAAAAACCCTACCTGTTTGTCTTTGATCCTGATGCTATTGAGTATTATCTTTTTGGATCGCTACTGTGTATATGTTAAGGTTTATTTAAACCCTATTGGTCTACATGGGTTTCTGAATCAAAGGTTGCGTTTTTGTTTCATTATCCATTCATGTAAGTGCGTTTGCTGGAAGTTGGGGTTTGTATAAACCCTTGTCACCATGGTGTCGTACTATGGTGTTTGTGTGGCTAAGTATAAGTTGTGGTGTGGGGTTTTGGAAGCATGATGATTTTCTGGATGAACCAAACCATATAAACACTTTATGTATTGATCGATCTGAATGCTGGTGTTTTTAGGGTTGTGTTTCTAAACCCTTGCTCGTGATGGTCTGTTTTGATTTGTTTACTGGTAATGAGGACAAGTTGAATGCTTGTTAGGGTTTTTTTACCCTGTTATGTTGAATGGTACCCTGATGTGTGTTGATCTACATTCTATGGTTTGATGTTTATTGTGGATCGATGCTGATTTGTATGCTGGAAGTTAGGGTTTGACCCTATGTTAGTCCCTATGTTGTTCTAGTTCTTACATGCGCCTGGAGCCTTGCAATTCCATTCGGATTGCATAAGGCCCTCTGTTTGTGATGGGTGATTTATCATGGCTGCTGTGGGAAAGGGAATCGTGGGGTGTAAGTTGGTGGGTTGCTGCGTTGTGGTGCTACATGATCATGAAGGTTTTGTTTGTGGTGTTCGTGATACTACAAACAAATGATATGTTGAAGTTCGCTTGGATGTTCATACGTGGATTTTCATGGAAGTTAAGGTGGACTACCAGAGTGATATAGAAGGCTCAAGTTCTTTTCTTGACTAGTATTGTAATTTTTATGTACTTTGCCATTATTGGTAGGTTCATTTTATTGTAAGTTATAGGAATGATGTGTCATTCTTATATTTGAGTCTGTAAGTGTCCTAAGGGACTGAGGTGAGGGAAGTCACTCTCGTCGTTTGTACTTCAATGTTTTTTGGATAATATATTTTACCGGGGTGAATTAACCCTTTTACCCAAAAAAATAAACACAATGACCCTAGCTATATTACATCACCTAACTAGGCATAAACAAGAAAAAAACTTGTAACAAGCGAGCATCCCGCATCCGCCCACCGCATCGGGGGCAAGTCGACCCAAGAAGTCTGCCTCCTTAAAAACCCTTTTCAAGAAAAACCCAAAGGGAAAAACCTTGGAGTAGGGAAAAAGAGTACAACCCTTACCTTGGGGAAAAAGAGTATGGAATCACAAGTTAAACTTGTGAGTGATTTTTTTAACAATGGTAAAGATCAGGCTGCTAAGCCTACTGAGACTATGACTTCTTCTGCTTCTAAGGCAAGTATTTCGTTTTCTAAAGTCGGGAATGTGGTTTGTTCTTATAGTGATAAGGATGAAGTTATGGAGCTGAATAACCCTATGGCTACATATATGGCTTCTAGGGGTGGTGGTGGGTTTAAGCTTGAAGATTTCATATCTGATGATTATGGTGCCCAAGTATACAATTTACCGGGACACTTGGATGATTTTTGTGACATGTATGATATTACTCTCTTAGGTCGTGGTAGGAAGTAATTTTGATGTTTGGTAGGCCATAAGATGGGCATGTCTGTCTTATGTAGTATGTTTGGTTAGTGCACTATTGGTGTGTGTCTGTTGCCCATGTAACGGGCCGAGATGAGAGATTCACTCTCATCCGTTGTACTTAAATGTTTTTTGGTTAATATATTTTACCAGGGTGCAGGATTACTCCCCTTTACCCAAAAAAAAAGATTACAACCCTTACCTGGCACTCCCTTCGTGTGTAATACAAACACTTGGAATCTTCCATTTATCAAGAATCAAACGAGCCCGCGAGGAGTGCATTATTGTTATCATACTAAACCCTTAGTTCAATTATCTAGTTACTTGCATAATTTGCTAAGTCGAGTCATATCCTTTGTATACAGTTTTGGGACGATTGGGACTCACGGAAAAGTTAAATTTTATGAAGTGACGGAAAGAACGTTAAATTCAAATTCCTTTACCCTTTACCCAAAAAAAAAAAAAAAAAAAAAATCAAATTCCCTTTATTTACGTAATAATGTACTCCAAGTGTTTTGATCTTTCAATTCGGGTCAAATTAGTGTTAGAATAATAAAACTCAAGTGTAGGGATGTGCCTATAAATCTCTTTATATTTTGATGTTATCGCACAGATGGTAGAGTAAAAGTGTAAAAAAAAAAAAAAAAAAAAAACCTACGGCTACCATCCTACATTTATCTTTATATTTATGTTTGTTTTTTTAAAGTTATCTAGAGTTTAGAGTCTCAAGTCTTGGCTTAGCAACGCCATTCTTCTCATGCTTGTAACATAAAGATTTTTGACTTGCCACCACTAAATCGCCTATCCAACCAAACCCTTTGTTTTCCCTACCGTAAGCCTAACATTACAACCCTTTAAAAGACCTCTTAGATAGTTTTTTTCCTAGGTTCTTACGCCAAAGCGATGGAGGTTTGATCTAGTCTCAAGCCTATGGTAATCTACGTACTAGGACCGGTTAATGAGTGTTTATCTTCCATTTCCAATTTGATATATTTCATATACACCCGAGAGATGAGAGTATCCAAACACCACTTGTGCGGTGCTAGTATGTAATTTCCGTGCTTGTTATGACTTTTGCGGGGCTTATACTTGTTGTGAATTGTTCTAAACCAATTCTTCATGCCCCTAACTTATAAATTAATTGGTTAAAGCACATTTGCTTGAGGACAAGCAAATACCAAGTGTAGGGATATTTGATAAGGATTTAAAGGTACACTTTTAAGGGTCATTTAAGCCCTTAATCGACCACTTTATATTCATATCACGAATTTCGCTCCTTTTCACTTTTAGGTCTCTTGAAGGCAAAATGCTTGAATTTCACATCGCTTATTTAGACGAAAAGGCCGAATATGTGAAGAAAATGGCTAAAGTCAAGATCAAGTCACCGGAAGTGCACCCGATGGCGCCACAGATAGTGGCGACGCCGTCCCTCTAATTGCGACGGCTCAGAGTGAAATTGTTATTTTGTACCGACGGCCAGTTTTAAAGAGTAGGCCACACAACTCAGCGGCTTAGATCCGCATTCGATCGGCGCCGAAGATGAAGTCGACGGCGTCACAACCACAACGTGACGCCGTCACAAAGTTGACTTTTTTTTTTGGTAAAGGGGAGTAATCCTGCACCTTGGTAAAATATATTAAACAAAACGATTTTAGTACAACGGATGAGAGTGGATCTCTCACCTCGGCCCGTTATATGGGCAACAGACACACACTTAAACTGCACTTAACCAAACATATTACATAAGAAAGACATGCCAATCTTATGGACTACCAAATATCCAAATTACTTCCTACCACGACCTAAGAGATTAACATCATACATGTCATAAAAATCCTCCAAGTGTCCCGGTAAATTGTAGACCTGAGCAGCATAATCATCAGATATGAAATCTTCTAGCTCAAATCCCCCACCTCCCCCAGAAGCCTAAATGTCGTCATAGGTTTATCCAGCTCCAAAACCTCATCCTCATCACTATCAGAACAAATCATATTCCCGACTTTAGAAAACGGATTGCTTGCCTTAGTAGCAGAAAAAGTCACAGTCTCAGCAGGCTTAACAGCCGCATCTTTATCAACCCGAGATTCCTTCCCCTGTCACAAAGTTGACTTGGTTAAGATGAAACCCTAATGGCGGCGATCCGATGGCGTCACAATTACAGAGTGACGCCGTCGCAGTTGTAACTCTATATATAGAATTCGAATTTTCAGACCTTTAGAGAGGTAGAATTGTGGAGTAAAAACCTAAAACAATTTTGGTTTGTCTTGGGCAGTATCTTAGGGTTCTCATACCCTATTTTACATGAAGATAAGTAATCTACTTCATTGATTTCACTAGGTCTTCTATTGTACGTGTGTATGCTTGCATGTTCACCATGTCCGGCTAATTTACTTGTGTGTTTGCTTAGATCTATGAAACGTAGTTATTGAATATTGATTGGTTGTCTCTTATCTTAATTGTAATTGGCTTAGGATTGCAACAGGCCATCGTTGTGTTTTTAATGCTTGAGTAATCTTTGTGAACATGAGTTTATAGTCGCCTAGAGTTATTGTAGGCTAAAAATCAAAAGATAACCTTAGAGTTCGTTTATGAATCCCAGAGATTTTGTAGGCAATAACCTTAAGGTATCCTCAAAGTGTTAGGGAAAAAAGCATACCCTACGACCTTAGAAGACACAACGCGTTAAGAATAAGGACGTGACAGTTCAACCATCAATAAAACATAACTAGGGAGTAATAGTATATAAGTAGACACATTTTTAATCATCATACGAGCGCACATTAATTAGACATAGACTACCCCTTAGCTTAGTTAATTAGAATAGATAATAGTAGAGTAATCGGTAGAAATACCACCCCCAAATCCAATACCCCGAGATTCGTACCTTTCAATTTTCTAAAAAAAATATAAAATAGATAAAAAAATCTTCCTCAACCCCAACCTTAGCGTAGTAATTCTCACTAGCATTCCTATTCCCTTAGAGAACAATATTGTCACACCCCAAATTACTGCTTTTGCAATGAATGGAATTTCGGGATTGACCGTCATAGCATCACAATCACAGTTATATTGAACGACCTAAAGTGTCGTTTGGAAAACACATCGTTTGATTTAATAAAACAATCAGAGTTTACAAAAGATAGGTCCCAAATGAAAGTCAACATATGCGGAATTAAGTTTGTTACAAGTCAAACGATGTTTTAAAGTTCATAAAACCCAAATGAGACGCGTCGTCACCGCGACTCTATGATATGTCCACATGCATGCCATGAAGTTAATGCCTTAGATACCTGAGATAAAACATGCTAAAAAGTGTCAACACAAAGGTTGAGTGAGTTCATAGAGTTTGTGTTGAAATGTAAAGCCTTTCAAAATCGTTTATGCAGCAAAGGCATTGTAAATCCACTCCGCCCAAGTTCGCCCATACAAAACTTGCAACCCGTGTGTTCACAACCATTGCCAAAATATGTATAGTTTATGTTCAAGCACATGATGTCAAATGAATTCACAATAGTACCTAACTCGACGTAAAACCATAGCACATAATCAATAGCACTGACTCAATGTATCAAGAGTCAACCGATTTAGAACATTATCTGACGAGAACTATAGCACATAATCAATAGCACCGACTCAATGTATCGATAGTCAACCGACATAGCACTTTATTCGACGAGAACTATAGCACATAATCAATAGTACATGACTCAATGTATCAGTTGTCAACTGACATAGCACTTTATTCGACGTAGAACTATACCACGCAAACAAGAACAATTGATATAGTACAACATTCGGTTTTGAAACAATGGTGATCATGATAGAAGTTATCCTTAAAAATCTAAAGTACTTGTGAAAAATAGTTAAGCATGTATCTCCCCCAAAATAGTACAAAACAATTGAAAATGGGGCTATGAAAACTCACTTGGACAATGATGCGATGGCAAAAGTGAGTACACTGAAATGTAGCGCAAATCTCTAACCTTGACCTATTATGAATGATATGATACATAATAAGTTATGATGTAATGTTATGCATGCAATTCGTATGATATCTATACCACTTGTGAATTTTTGAAAATAACACTTATCGTCGAAAAAATAATCTCATAACGTCTTGACAATTTATAAATTACTTTACAAGTATTTACGTTGAAATGACATCCTACAATAGTTTTCTAATGATTTATTATGAAATTATAACTTTTCATCGTAAAATAATGTCATTTGACAATTTCATGAAAGTGACTAAACGGCCTCAAAAAGCTAGTCGTAAAATGGTGCACGTTGAGTGTTAGGAAACAAACTCAACGGTTTTGGGAAGCTTGTATCATTATCTCAAAGTTTTAGCATTTAAGTTTTCATCCTAGAGGTCTCGATCATGGAGAAAAATATAAGTAAAGTATGGTACTTGTGTCCAAAATATCGTTTAAGGTAACTTTCGGCAAAGTAAAGTGACCATATTTTATTCATTACAACTCCGTTTGACGAACGGTTGGACATTTTGGAAAATATGCTAGGCGAACTTACTTTTACTAAAAGACATCATGTTATAAAAAGTACTACATCCATGTTAAAAACGATCCTCAACTTGGTCACTTGTTGCCGTAAGGTTTGTCTAATAGAAATATATTAATTTTTCTTATATAATAAAGTTACGGCAACTTTGTTAAATCGCGTGTAATTTAATCGTTACAAGTCCGTTTTCTATGTTTTATATGTCCTCGGAATCGTGATAATATATACTAATATATTTTTGATAAGTCGACACATTTTATAACGCTTAAGACTCATTTTGACTCGTAAAAGTCGAGATTACATGCTGAATTTTCTCGAAACAAATATTTTTCGTCACAAACTTGAAAATAGCATAACTTCTTCGTTATAACTCCGCTTTTAACCCATTCAAGCGCCACATTTTCGTTTTAAAGGGTATTTTCTGAATATCTAGCCCAAATATTTTTATCAACTGTCAAAATTTCCAGATTTCAAAAATAAGGACAGACCCTTAGTTAAACTTGTCGAAATGAGTTTTTCTCACCAAACCTATTCTAACCAATTCAAAACAACTCCAAGTTATTCTAATCCTACCATACACCTTCTTAGGGTGTCATGGGTTCCTAGACATCACCAAAAGTGATATATTTCAAGGAGTAATTATAGGATAACAAATATAAATTAATAGTGCTTATAAACAATTTAAGTGGTATAGACATCATATAACTTGTATGTTTTTCTCAAGTATGATGAAATGAACATAATATGAATATGAAAGATGAATATGAACATGAAATGCTTACTAGTTACTTGATGAGGTTAAATGAACAAAGGTTAATCCTAAACACCCTAGGTTTTTATTTCAAAACCTTGATTAAGAGTATACTAGAGGTGATAATTAAACTTGATCTTGCAAAAATTGGGATTTCTCCTATGTTTCTTCCTATGGCCGGTCTTCAAGTGAGATGGGAGGGAGAGTGATATTTTTTTTTTCACCAAGGATATATGTCATGTATGTGTTAAATATTAGGATATAATAAAAGTATTACATGTATAGGTCTAGTGTAACTAGTTAGGATATTTTGCATCATTTTTTGTTGAGTCATGTACTTCATGTCGATTTTTGAAGAGGAGGACAAGGCAAAAGTTAGTGTATTTTATATAATTAAATGTATAAAGGTTGAAGTATAGTTGGTAATTTGTGTATATAATTAAGCATTTAGTTGGTAAGCGTTAGCTAAATATAAATTTTAACGGGTCAAAATAAAATATATTGAAGTCATAAAAATTATAAAATACATTTCTTGCAAAATTTGAGTGAAATAATAATTATCGTAGTAGTTTTATTTAAACCGTCGTAATTATATAAAAACCATTTGTAAACTAATAATATTATTTTTATAAGTGAAATAATAATTATCGTGTAGTTTTTACGATAAACCGTCATGCTTTAATTGGAGCCCGCTCGGTTTATAAATTTGGGTCACAACCTAACACGTTATCCGATCTACACGAGGACACACCCGAGTAGTTATCCATGGTTGTTTCAACAATCCGATGTATTCTTTCCTCACAACATTTTTTTTTTTTTTTTTTTTTGGGTAAAGGAGTAATCCCGCACCTCGGTAAAGTATATTAACCAAAAAGTTTAAGTACAACGGATGAGAGTGAATCTCACCGGCCCGTTACATGGGCAATGTACACACTAAACGTGCAATTAACCAAACAAATTACATAAGAAAGACATGCCAATCTTATGAACTACCAAACAAACCAAATTTACTTCCTACCACGACCTGAGAGACTAACATCATACATGTCACACATATCCTCCAAATGTCTCGGTAGATCGTACACTTGCTCAGCATAATCATCAAAATCTTCAAGATCAAAACCCCCACCACCCCAAAAGCCAAAAATGACGCCATAGGGTTATCCGTCTCCAAAACCTCATCCTCTTCACTATCAGAACAGGTCACATTCCCAACTTTAGAAAACGGATTACTAACCTTGGAAGCAGAAGAAATCACAGTCTCCAAAGGCTTAGAAGCCGCACCAATATCAACACGAGAGTCCTTCCCCGAGAACCATCAATACCGCTTCCTTAGTAGTACGGAAGACTTCCCGTACCGCCTCGTCGATAGTAGAATCAATCACGATGCTTGGGATGTCGGTTCATCATCCACCCCAAGAGTCCCAAAAGAGTTAGACGTATTAAGTGGTGTACCAAAGCATTAACACTAGCAGCTGCCGGTGTCTTCGTCTTTGCAACATATACCGCTTCCTAGGTGCAAATCTAGGACCCTTACCCATATTAATACCATTAGTCGTCTTCGTACCTTTAGGTTTGGCTTTCCGATTCGCACCACCTTAAAACCATCATCGTGTTCTTCCACATTCGAGATGGGAGGACATCATTTTGCTCCTTAATACTCTTAGGACAACAAGCGTGAACATGCCCAAACACTTTACATTCCGCACAATGTGGCGGCTTCCATTCATATTCCACCTTGATACTTGCGCAAAGAAACCACTATTATCCTTATTAGGATCGCCATAGTCACCACATGTTTTAGCTCAGACCATGATAATTCCACAAGAGCACGTGCAAAACTTATGCGACCCCATGAGTCAACACACATGGAGCTAGTAAAAGCATCTAACATAATCGGCTTACCCACTTGAGTAGCAATTAAGCTCAATCCATCTTCCGAATATGCCAGTAATGGTACATTATGCAATTTAATCCAAACGGGAACTCTAGTAACCTCACTTTTAGACAAGAGCACATCAGGAGTCCATTTAGTGAGAATGAGAGGAGAATTGCGAATAATCCAAGGGCCCCGTTGAAGAACATTCTCAACACCCTCTTTAGAATCGAATTTAAAGAGGAAAACACCATCATCATTCTTCATAAGTTTCTTAAAACCAAATTTACCCCACGTGTTAGTGACGTAATTCTGAACCAAAGGAAATGCAACAAAGAAGCCAACAAGTGTATTATCATAGCGGTTGAAAACACCCTCCATAGCAGCCTTTGGAAGCACCGTTTCATGATTAACAATGCGAGTCTCATTCACCAAGGGACGGAAATTAACTTTCCTTGAGACACGTTCCGGGTTTAACACATTAGCAAATGACCTTACTTCGTTATTTTCACTACCAATCACGTTAGGACCAGAAGTAGAAGCATTCACCGCGTTCTTGGGTGTATACACGTTAGGACCAGAATTGGTCGAATAGACTTTAGTGCTCGAATCCAATCCACCCACAAACGTAGAACTATAACTTGTATTTTCCAGATTTGTATTACCCCAAACAGAATCTGAATGAACATCATGCGTGTCAGATTCCAATACAACTTCATCAAGCTGGTTCCCATCTTTAATGCTAGGGTTTTGAAGAACCCTAGAAGCTTTACGCGGTTCAGTAGTAGAAGCATTAGTATCTCCATACTCACCTTTAAGCCTTTTCAACCTAGCTTCCAACGCATTAATGTCAAGTCGGCAAAGATACGGATTAGAAGCCATGTCAACTTGATCGGCCTAGTTGATGGTCGCTTTGTAGCTTTCACCAAGAGCTATCCTTGTTCAAAAACCTTTGTCCATCTCTCCCAACCCCACTAACAATCCCAAGAGCAGACTACACCAAGCATAAACCAAGAACCGAATAAAGAAAACCCTAACTAACGTTAGGGTTTTATGCCGCACGCCCCCAAAAACTAACCAGCCCCCATGAATGATGATCCAAGGTAAAGTTATTCACGTTAAAGGCACTCTTGGATGTATACAATCAGAATCCAAATTAACCCTAACAAGTTAGGATCACGTTAATCAAGAATAACAGAAAAAACGATTTTCTAAAACCCTAAAAAAAACGATTCCTCAAACCTAACTAAAACGAGAGAAAACAAAGCACCAAGCAAATCAGGAACCAATTAACAATGAAATTAATCAATAACAAGATCAGATCGATGCTCAGAATCCAAGGTTTAGGTAGATTAGAAGAAAAAACGAGTTAGTGGTTTTAGGGTTAGAATAATCGCCAAGGAGAGAAGCGGTTGGGGTTATCTCCGTAGAATCAATTTTTAACTTTGTGTTGCCTCACAACATGTTTTCCGTCACTCACGACTCGTTCTTCCATTCCATTAGCAAATGCGACATACAAAATTTACGTCGGCATTAATAATTAAAATGAGGTACTATTTTAAGACAAACTAATTTAAACCAAGTTACTTTTATTGCAACCTAATTTAAAAGGTATATCACACTTTTAAACCATATGAAATCATAAACCAGAAAACATACATGTTTCTTTGGGTAAAAGGGGAGTAATCCTACACCCTGGTAAAATATATTGACCAAAAAACATTGAAGTACAATGGATGAGAGTGAGTCTATCATCTCAGTCCCGTAGGACACTTACCTAACCACTATATAAGAATGACAGGCCATTCTTATAACTTACAAATCCAAATGCAACTAACAATGACTAAAAATAAAATTACAATACATCATAACTCAAGTAAACACTTAAGTCTTCGTAGTCATCATAGCGATCCAGAACTTGCACATGGAGAAACCCAAAACCAAGTTTCCCCGCCTTCCAAATGCTCATTCCAAAACAAATCCATTTGCGACTTCTATTAGTATTATACATAAAGCATAATCTAATAACCTAATAAGAGTGCAATCCATAGCAAATCGAATTTGAACCATAAGCAGGGTGTAAGCGACCCTAACTTCCAGCATATAATAACTTGAACTAATCTTCAAAACAATCCGAGTGAATCACATGAAGACAACCAAAGATCAAGTTACAATGGCACCACACCTCCCATGATCACACAAAGATTGAAATAAGTAACATCAATCGCACACCAGCCCTTTATACGCGTGTGATCACAACGAACACTATGACATGATTTGAGTACCAATAAGCTGCCAAAAGCAACCAAGATCAGATTGCAAACCGATGGTATCATAACGGCCATAGTCTAACACAAGAGTGATTAGCATAATCAGCAAACCCTAACTTCCATAGAAACCAGTAGCATCGATCAAAAGATTAAATAAGATTGGCAACATGACTTTGAACGATGAACAAGGACCCCTAAACATGACAACCAGCAACAACAATAACAAGACCGATTAGTGTAACTTGAATGATCAGCAGGTCTTGAATCGAAACCAAGGGTTTTTGAACAAGGCACCCTCACAAACTTGACTACCATCTCTCTCGTAACCCCCAAACAATGTCACTAACATCAGCGAAGAAACATCCAAACTGAACCAATCCCTAAAACGGGATAACTTGCAGCAACCAGAAAACCATAGAAAGGATTTACACACCCGCACATCGAACCAGAACATGGATCTTGGAAACGATTCAACCCCAAAAGTCGAAACCCTAAAAACAATAGCATTAACAACAAGGGTTTTGCAGCACCATCACCACCCTACCAATCTTTTGCACACTAAATATGAAATCCTAGATCAAATATCGCAAAGAGTGAAACACTTTAACCAAGCAATTGATTAAAATAAGTGCAAAGAGATGGATTAGATCCAACAAACAAACAGCAAATCGAATAATATAGGAGATATTAGGTCGGTTGCAAATAAACCCTAATAAAAACGATTATACAATAAGGTCGATTAGGGTTTAATGTAATAGCGATCAAGATCAAACTCTTAAAACAATTCCACCAGAATCTTTGGTGAAAAAACGATTAAGGGTATTAGAGTTGATCAAGAAAAGGTCGGCACCAGAAAACCCTACAACCCTAAAAAGTCGACAACTAACAAACTACCCAAATCGAATGAAAAACTAACAAATCTGTAATAGGAACTAAAGAACACGAATGTTAATTAGTAGCAATACAAATTGTTAATGAATTATACAGAATTAGAAGAAAACGATTTAGGGTTACCGGATATTAAACTGAACAAAATAAAATGTATACCTTCTGACATTAGTCAAACTTGGATAAAGAGAAAATATATACTCGGGTCATGCCGAATTTTTCTATAAATATATTACTACTCTATAATTCACAAACAAAATACACTTGTTAAAAATTCATATTATTCTAATATCAAATATATATAAGTCGGGTTATATATAACTTTTCGAACCATATTATTATTTGAAATGTATTTACTAAAACCTATATTGTATTTTTCTAATACAATTTACACATAAATTAAGTTAAGGCATAATTTCCTTTTAAAACAAATACATTTATACTAAATGTCAAAATATATATACAACTAATATATATATATATATATATATATATATATAATGTATCTTTATTTTGAGAACCCTGTTAAGTGCGAGAACTACGAGAACTCTTATTGTCCAATCATAATTTAGTAAACTCATTTTATTTTATTTTATTTTATTCAATTAGCAGGGGCATTAAAGGAATTTAACATATACAACATTTAATCTGATAATTCAAATTTTTGCTAAAATTATGGAAGATACGGTTTTACTTTATTTTATAGATCTTATTCGCTTTTAAAATGCGATTCATCTTCTTTCTCCCTCCCAACCCTAGCCGCCTCCTCTCTCAATCGGAATTCAAAACCTTCAATCAAGGATCGTTTATAGGATATCACTTATATATATATATATATATATATATATATATATATATATATATATATATATATATATATATATATATATATAACGATTCTTTCATCTTTGATTGGTTCTTATTTGTTTAGTTAATGATTTGCATGAGTTATTAATGTTAATTTGTTTCAGCCTAGGTGGGAAGGTTCCACCATCTTCAAACCACAAGGTACTTACTTTTTTTCTTTTCTTTTTTGATTAATGTTTATGTACTTGTCCGGTTGTCAGCGAATATTGTTGGAAACTTAGGATTATATGAATATATGATGCTGTTGTTGTCGCTGTTGTTGTTGGCGGTGTTGTTATTTAGTTGCTAATTAATGTGCATGCTTATCATACATTATGATTTCCATGTTTTGAGATATGAGGTTTTGTAAATAGGGCGTAACGGTTATTTGTTCTTTTTGCTATCTATACATGTGCATGATGTTGTTGTCGCTATTCTTGCTTCTTTTTTTGCTATATATACATGTGGTGCCATATTTGAAACTATATACTTGTTGGCATCACAGAAGTCTTACGTAGTTGAGGAGAGTGATGAAGATATAGAAGCTCCTCAAGAAGAAGAAGAAGAAGAAGAGGAGGACGAAATAATGGAATCTGATGTCGAGCTTGAAGGCGAGATTGTGGAGCCTGATAATGATCCTCCACAAAAGGTCTTATTTGACTAGTACTAGTGTTTGAAGATATTGGCTTTTGTTACTTTTTATTATCTTTTTTTGGGTAAAGGGCCTTCCAGCCGGTAAAATGCATTACACCAAAAAAAAAACGTGAAGTACAAGGATGGAGGTGAACCCACCATCATTGCCCGATCAGGGCGAAAATCAAATGCTCCACATGTGCAAAAAAAAGCCAGCACAAACAAGCTAAGCAAACTAGCTACAAACAATACAAAAAGAAACATAAAGACAAACATCTAATTATTTCTTTTTGCGACCTTGCACCGTGAAATCTTTCGAAGAACCAATATAACCCTTTGACATGGAAGAATAAGAAGCAATATCATCGTAGTCCTTATACACTTCATCATCACTCTCGTTAACCCCATCCACAAAAGGATCACTATCCTGTCTTGTACTCGTACCCATAACCTTTGACCCATGAAGAACTTGAAGACTTTTCCTGCACATTAGTATCCGCAAAAATATTGTCTTCATTCAAGAGAGCATCAAACGAGTTCTTTAACGAGACAAAATTAATATTTTCCTTATCAGGAACTGATTTCTCATCCTTCTTACTATTACCATTTAGCGATTAATGTAATTGTCACATCGACCTAGATTGAGAAGTAGAATTCTTTTCAGGAGGCTTACAAACAGGACGATAATAATAGTTAGGCTTAAGTTTGTTCAACCGAACACCTCCAATAGGTCGAGATGACGATTTCACCTTCTGTTTTCCTTTACGATTTACTTCAAGAAACCCCTCATCAAAATTGGGATTCGATGTAGCAGCCATACTATTCTTAGGACAATGAATATCCGTGTGGCCAAAAACTTTACACACCGAACATCGAGGAGGTTGCCACTCATATTCAATATAAACCGCTTCCAAGGAATGACCAGACTTATTAAGGAAGGCACCGCAACAACCAAAGAATCCCTTTAAAACTGATCCGATGACACCTCAATAAGAGCCCTCAGATAACCTGTTTGACCCCACGATTTAAGACACATATCACTGTAGGAATCAAGCATAATGGGCCGACCAACTTAGTGGCAATCGACTCAAACCCACTTTAGTATAAGCAAGAACGAATATTATGTAACTTAACCCATAACGTGCTACCTTAATCTCATCCTTCTTAAGAATCAGACAGTATCCCATGTGTTCAAAATAATAGGAATCAGATTTAATAATCCATGGACCATTCTCAAGAACCCTGCTCCATACCAAACCCTAGTGGAGAATTTAAAAAGAAAAATCCATTTTCAACATAACCTTTTCGATACCATATTTAGCCCAAGTATTCTTAACGTAATTTCAACTAGGGAAATGCTAGTCTTTTGCCAATGAAATAACCATATAAAGTGTTAGCAAACCGACTATTAACCTCCTCAACCGATGCTAAAGGAATAGCTATATCAGCGTGTTGAACATATTCATTATTGGTTAAGGAATAGAACTTTACCGTTTTCTTACTTGGACCAGCTTTAAACATTGAAGCATAAGAACTATGGACTCCAACGGAGAATTAGGCAACCCACCGACATTGGCGCTTATCGTGATCCTTGTCATCCCAACCTCATGTAAGAATTTGGTCTCAATATCGCACCGTTAGAAACATTTGTACCAAGTGACATAGGTTGAGTGTCGTGGCGCCTTATCATCGCAAGAGGATCGAATAAGCCCCATCCCAATCAACAGAGTCTCACATGTTTCTCCATCAACCTTCTCCCGAAACTTCATCGACGACGCCAGGGCTAATAAGAGCACCGATCGAATCATTGGCCCATCAATATTCTTGATCTTCTTAGAAAAAGCAATCGACAATGGACTAAGATCCTCATCACCTAAATCGTCATTCATAACTGCTTCCATCTCTCTCAAAACCCACTAACAATAATCAAAACCATAAGATAATTCCCCCTCGAACTTGTGTTGTTACAATCGTTAGAATCCAAAAGCACCAACCACGATTCAAACAATTAAATAAGACAATGAATAAGAATTGAATCGTTGCTAGGAGGGAATTATTATTACTACCAACCCATGATCCTCTAACAATAAAAGACCCATGACCAGCAATCAATTTATGTATAAGAAGTGCAATAAAGACCACCAACCTCGAATAAGGTACCCAAACCGAAACAATCAATAAATATCACCAAAGCACCGACCAAGCAGTATAAGGAGAAAAAATTGACCAATTAGGTTGAGCATATAATGAAGCACATGCAAAAGACGAAAAAAATGATTAACAATTATAGATCCCAAAGAAAACCGAATAGATTTGAAGAATTATAGGTGTGCCGGTTATTCTTTTTGTCGCCGTGGAGTTGGGTGGTTAAATGGCGGTGGTCGAGGGGTACTGTGGTGGAGGTGGTGGTGTATTTTCTGTTAGTTTGTCACTATTACTTTTTATTCTCAATCATTGATTCTCAATAGTAGAGTGGCTCACTTATTTAATTTTACCAAAAACCATTCTTTTAAATTGATTAGGAATTCGATGCACGAAATTTGAAAATTCCATATGGTCACCATTTTAGGAACATTTTTTTGCGGACTTATATTGTTTCCTAAAAACATTTAACAACAAAAGATATGGTGTTGTCCTGAAATTTGCCTTTTGTAAGTAGCTTTTAGTGGTGATATTGTTTAACATTGAACTTATAACATCTCAGATGAGAGATTCTTCAATGGAGGTCTCTGATGAAAACCGTGATGCTTCACAAGAGGCAAAGGCTAAGGGCATGGAAGCAATTTCCAACGTTTTGTTCCTATTTTGTGTGTTTTTCAAAGGAAATTGTAGTGCTCCTTTATTTATTTTTTTTGGTAAAAGGGTTAATTCACCCAGGTAAAATTCATTACACCAAAAACCATTGAAGTACAAATGACATGGGTGAATCCCATGCCCTCAGCCTGTTACATAGGCAATACAGCTGCAAAAAGCAGAATAACTACATAGCTAAATGCTGTAACAAACAATTATATTTAAAGCCTATCTAAATATAATAACCAAGGTTCAAAGAACCACTTCCAAAGTGAGGAACTCAACCAACGATAAGCATCCATTCATTACCCTTGAGTGCCACACTAACAACCACAACCAAACACACCCTAGCACCACGAAAGATGCTAAATAATCAGCGGGTCTGAGATTAGGATTTTTGAACAAGTGTATCCTAAAACTTGACTTACAAAATACCTCCATTGCATCCAAACAAACCACCAAACGCAGCAACATACAGCAAATAAAGGAACGACAGAAGAATAGCACTCTATCAAATCATGTGTCGCCCAAACTTGCCCATAGAAGCGTAACATCATCAATACATCATCATGTACCCAACAATCATAAGATGAATATCATAAAAGCCAATAATATATGCGAAATCAAGCAGCTATATGACAAACATCGGACCTGAAACAATCATCAGATCGATCAACAAACTCCAATCTGCTGTGATATAAAGATAAACGAAACAAAAGTAAGCTAAACCCACATCAGATCGATCACTAAACAGACATCTCTCCCACAAAAACCCACATCCCAATCATTCAGAAGCCACAAAAACCCATATCCCACAAAAACCCACATCCCAATCATACGATCCTTAAAACAAACCCAAACAGGTTTGACTTGCATTCAAATATCAAGATCGCCCCTAATATATTTAAGATCGGAGTGTAACCGACTTAGAATAGTTAGAGTTTCAGCAGCATGCCACCTCAGAATAAAAACAAATCCCTAGACACGATTGCATACCAAGATACAAAGATCGTATAATGGTAGAGAGGCGGATTTAGGAGTTTGTTTGGCCGGAAAAGTGAGGAGGTGGCGGCTGTTGTAAATGGTAATCGATTTCACAAGATATAGAACAATAAGCAAGACACAACCCTTCCCAAATAATCACATCCAACAAACCGATTGCATATTATAGAGAATAATAGAGAGGCGGTTTGAATGAGATGCTTAGATCTGATCGGAAAAGGAAAAAGGGTTGGCCGGAAATCGCCCTATAGGGGAGAGAGAATTAGTGGGTTTAAGCCTAATAATGTTTATATAATAATTCTACAATAGTGCTCCTTTATTTATTGTGGCTGCGGTAGATATATACCAAATTAGATGCAGCCTTTATTTATTGTTCTCATGAGGTGGTGATTAGCAGGTAACCTAGAGGAAGCAATTGAGCATCTCATCGAGGCGATTCTTCTTAACCCCGCTTCACTATAATGTAAGGAACCGAGGTATATAAAAGAGTTTTGAGTAGATTGTTCGTTGTGTTGCTATTGTGATTGCTATTATCTCAAGTCTCATGTTTTCTTCTTTTCCCCGCTAACAAAATAATGATACACCACCGATATATCAAATGAAGAAACCAAATGTCGCTTATTCGATGCTAACGCTGCTTTAGAGGTAGCATTCAGGATATTAAGTTAGATATCTAGTTCTTTGATATCGTGCGAGGAAATTGCTATGTTTTATATTTACATAAGATATACATAAGTCGGGCAGGTTATAATAAGCTCCTGTATCAGTCATTGTTCATGATCTTTCTATCATGCGAGAAAATTGCTATGTTTTATCTTTACGTATAAAACATATATGTTTACGTATAAAACATATATGTTTTGTGTATGAATTATAAAACATATATGTTTTGTGATTGGATTATATATGTTTTGCATACAACATGTATGTTTTTAACATGTTTGTTCTTGGTTTAACATATATTTAACATGTATGTTATTGGTTTAACATGTATGTTTTTAACGTGGTTATACAAATAATTTTAATTTAATGGTTATAGCTTCTTTATTTTGCATTTAACATGTTTGTTCTTGGTTTCTGATAAATTTACATTATCTAGAAAACACATAGGCACTTTACTATTTGAAAAACATAAATTGTAAAAATATTATTCCAAAAACATAAATAAAAAAAATAAATTTATGCCCTCATACATATGTTTATACGTGTGTATATTAGTTTGCGTTTATTTTTCCTAATTTTTATACTTTCTTTGTATCAGATGTAGCTGAATTGAAAGAATGATGACAACGAGTGTGCATATTTGTCCATCTTCTGAAACATTGAAAAGGAGCGTGCACATATGTCCAACTTCTGAACTCTGACGACTACGAGTGTGCATATATGTCCGACTTCTAAAATTGTTGATAACAAGGAGTGTGCATATATATCTGTTTGCGTTAAATATTACTTGTACACACGTGTATAGATCGATTAGATTCATGTATTTATGCTTCTTAGAAATTTGTAATTAATTGTATATCAATCGATATTAGATTTTGTATTTAACATGTATGTTCTTGGTTTCATATAAACTTACTTATCTAGAAAACATGTATGAACTTCATTATGAAAAACATGTATGTCGAAAAAACTATTCCAAAAACCAAAATAATAAAATTAATTCATAAAAACACATATGCACTAAATCAGTTTTAAAACATGCATGTTCAGTAGAAAGCCAAAATAAAATTTTAAAAAAACGAAAATTAAATGTTTTTAAAAAATCAAAAATAATATAAAATTGAATTTTACTATTCTACCCTTTTGGATTAAATAAAAAGGTTTAATAATTCAAAAATGCTATGTTGCATTGATATGTTGCACAATATGCATTACTAGGAGCACATAAGGGGTTCTCGCAGTTCTCGCACTTAAGAGGGTTCTCAAATAAAGGCCCCCTATATATATATATATCTATACATTATATATAAGAGGAGGCATGCCACGTCATAATGCCACTTGGCGTCCCATAACGCCATGTCATATTTCCATGTCATCATTGTATTTATGTGGCATTTTTTTTTATTTTTTTAAATGACATGTGGCATTTTAATTAATATATGTATAATTTGTTTTTAATAAATTTTAAGATTCGTTTTTGGTTTTGTTAATTTTGAATTTTAAAATTTTTTTATTAAAAAGAAGACATTTGTTGGAGTTGAACTTGAGTCATTCATGTGTTTTGTAAACAACTTACCACTAGAGTAAATTATTTTTTGATTTATATCTTTCAAATCAATACAAATAAGGAGATTATAAAAAAATTCTGGAATTTGTATTTTAGGTATGTACTTTTTGAAGATAAGAATTAAAATAAATTATGATATATATTACTTAGAAGATAAATATACCATATATATTTTTAACCTATTTTTTTGTGTATAAATACACCCTAATATCTTATTCCTAAACATAATTATCCCTAAAAAGTATAATCGACTTTTTAGTTTTACAAGTGAAGAATCCCTAATATTTTTTATCGAGTTTCAGTTTAACATATTTGTTTTTTCCGACTTATAAGTGTAACAAGTTTTGCAGTTTTTTTAGTGTTATAGTGTTATCAGATATCATATATTGTTTTTACTTTGTTAACAGATATTTGATACAAGGATGGAGGCCCTAAAAGAGCAAAGCATGTTAAGACAAAGTGCAAGGATTTCCAAAGCAAACAAAGATAATAATGTTGAAGACAATGGTACGATTTTTTTTTTGTCATCAACAGGTTTTGTTTTTTTAATTATTATGTTATCTGTTAATTTTTGCATGTAATTAAACTTCAAGATGTTTTATAATATTCGTGATTCAAGACTCAAGCTAAGAAAATAAGAAAAGGAAACCAAGATAACAATCCTAAAGTAGTTGCTACTAATGTTGTTAGTCCATCAATGTGTTTTTTTAAACTTTTATGTTATATTAATGTTATATGAATGTTTTGAATAATGTTAGTTATATGCATGTGATTGAACTCCGTTATGTTTTATAATATACGGATGCAAGACTAAAGCTAACAAAATCCAAAAGGTTCCACATCAAAGTTAGTTTTTAGTTATTCATGTAATTTGTATGAAACTGTTTGCTTCATATACATAATATGTTTGAGTTGTTATGATTGTTAAAGATGCATATATAGCGTATTGCTTAGTTGTCAATTGTTAATGTGAGCATATACATATTATGTTTGAATGAGTATAGGTTGTGGAATTGTGTTAGTCTGTAACATGACTCTAATCATGATTTTTTTATTTTAATGATTAAAGATTATACAGCCTAATGACAATGGTAATTAGGTCGGTGTTTGTTTTTTTTGAATGCAGTCCGTCAATTCTGTTTATGTTTTTTGGTGGTTTATTTTTTTTTACACTGCAACATCAATGCACTTCTGTCCATTCCAGTATTTTGATAAGTTTCTAACAAGCATTATATTGTGTCAATTTGAACATGGGTAGGTTGTTTATAGGATTACAATTGCTATAAACAGGTTTGACAGTGGTAACAGGTTAAAGTGGACTTCTGTACAATTGTTGAATACTTAGTTTATAGGATTACAATTGCTAAAGACATAGTATAGATTGTTGTTTTTGTTGGTTGAAAACACTTTGTCAAATCTGTTTTTAACACTGCACAAGCAATGCACTTATGTCCATTCCATTGGTTGGTTGTTTATAGGATTCCAATTGATGTTGGCCTAGGACAGTGTCTATATATATATATATATATATTTTTGCTTCAAAAGAGTTCCTGTTACGTGAGTGCACTTCTGCACAATGATATAACACATAAAAAGAATGCATATGTTATATACAACAGGTTAAGAAAAAAGTAACATATCCGATTGTCTTTCACGGTCAAATATTGTCCAAAGGCGCTACTGATGGGCAACCCATGCATGAAGTACCCCGCTAACATAGCTTTTCTAATGTTGATATAGTAGTCACGGTCAGAAAAATCACTTGCGATAACTTGAGTGTTATAACATATTTTATGTTTTATATAACATAGCTTTTCTCGTTGTTGATCATTGTAGCTTCACTAGTACCAAAATTGGTAAACAACAACAATCTTTGTACATTTTGCATTTATATTGAAGGTTATATTGTTTGTAAATGCGTGGTAAACTTTATTTGATTTTAATCATGTATGGTTGTTAACTACAGATAATCGCCGCCAACCCCTCTTTTTCCGGCCAAAATTTCGCCCAATCCGTCCTTCTACCTTTCTTGCAAGGGTATGCACACGCTTTTGGGTTTGGATTTTCTTTCAAGGGTGGTTGGCGGCTGTTATTTATGATTTATATTCGGATTTCTTCTTTTATATCCTTGATCAAAACCATAAATATTATATCTATCGGTATTTTGTTTTTAGGGTTTTGATTTCCTGATCGTTTTGTGGTGGTGTGCAATCTTAAACGCTTAAACGGAACCCTGGTTTAGGGTTTCGTTTTTATCTTGTTTTCTCCTGTACGTTTATCATGGATGTGGTGTTCATATGGTTTTGGACAGCCTTGTGATGCGATGTGTTATCCATGTACGTGGGTTTGGGAGAGTGGAAGTCAAGTTGTTGATGGTTCTTGTTCAAAAACCACTATCTTTTATTCTCAGATCTGAACTCCTGGTATTCAATCCAATATGGTGTATCTTGAGAGTTTATTTGGTACGTTAGGGTTGCTTTGAAGAACCCTATGGCTCGTTTTGTTCTCAGATTTGTATGGCTGGTTTTCATTCTGATTTGGTGGATCTCGAGAACTTATTTTGTGGGATGTTAGGTTGCTTTGATGAACCCTATTTCTTGTTTACTTATGTTCATATCTCGCATTTATTTGCGATCTTGGATCGTGGTGTGCAAGGTTTGGTCGTTTGTGGTGGCTTATGGGAGTTTAGGTTTTGCATAATCCTAATAGTTAGGGTTTTAAACCCTATTCCTTGTCTATGGCAATTCCCGGTCGTTTGTGTTCGTGGGTCACATCGTTGTAATGATTCATGCCATTGTGGTTTTGAGGGTGGATATGGTGATCGCATGTTGGTGGGTTTGATGTTACTTTGATGTATTTTTAATATCTTCATGCTGATTTCATGGTGTCCATTCAGAATTGTATGCGACGGAAGTCAAGTTGGGGTATTCTTGTTAAAAAACCTCGGCGTATTCATAGAACTACTTGGTTGTTTTGGCTGGTTCGACATCTATAGTCTATGATACGATGGTTGGGGAAGTTATGTTGTGTAGTATTCGTTGATACTACCAACATAGTACAGGTTGAAGATGCATTTATCACCGTTGGCTGTTATGTTTTATTGAGGCGTTATTACTAAGATCTGGTGTTCGGATGCATGTTTGATTGGGGTATTGTGACAATTCGTTGTCACATTCGGTTTTATGTATGTTCTGGCTCTATGTTGATGTCAATCGTATCCTATGTTGATGGGTGTTTCTTTGGATCACATGGAAGCTGAATTGGATTACATGTACGTTTCGTTCTTTTCTTAGCCAAGTGTGGAGGGCGGCATTCTTATCTTCTCGGGCTATGGATAATGAACAATATTGGTACGCAAGGTATACGTTGTTCCTTACTAATCAAGTTCACTTTTGTGGCTACTTTTGCATTTGGTTCAGCTATACATAATTGCGTTTGGACGTTTTGAGTAAGTTGGAGGATTCTTCATGGAAGTAGGTGGACCGCCATAGTGTTTTAGAAGGCTCAAGTACATTTCTTGAGTAGTAATGTAATGTTTTATTTACTTTTGTCATTATTGGTAGGTTCATTTGGTAAGTTATAAGAATGGTTTGTCATTCTTATATAAGAGTCTGTAAGTTGCACTTGATGTGCATTTTTCGTCGCCCTGATCGGGCTTTGGGCATGGGATTCACCCATGTCATTTGTACTTCAATGTTTTTGGTGTAATAGTATTTTGCCAGGGTGAATTAACCCTTTTACCCAAAAAAAAAACTACAGGATTAACTTCACCAGTAAAGCAAATTGCTAAACATAATCCAAGAAGCATTAGAATGCATGTTGATACTAATGGAAGTTCTCAAGCAGGTTAAATTTCAATAGATTATCCTTTTGGTTTTAAATAGACACATGTTGTTTTTTGTTATTTTTAAGTAACACATTGTTTGTTGTGGCTAACAACATATTTAAGTAGTTTATAAAAGACCAAAGCGAGCTTTGGAAACTACATCGAAGGTTTGATTAGTAGTAATTAATTTATTTTTATATATATATATATATATATATATATATATATATATATATATATATATATATATATATATATAATTTGATTAGTATTTATTTGTTTGTTAAAATTTGTTTATTATTTTACAGGATCAAAATCAAATAAGAAACAAAATACTCGGATCAATGTATCCAACTTAAAGACTACTACACCAGGTAAGTTTATTTTTTCAAAAATAATGGAAATTCCATTGTTATTTAAATAGATTATTTTAGCTTGATGTTTTTGTATAATTACAGTGCTAAAGATGAAGGAAAGAAGAATTACTCCAATTAAAGATATAAACCCTATGATTACTAACATGTCAATTAAAGGAGGTGTATATCTGCTTGGCATTCACATAAACTTAATGAAATACATGATCCATATAGTTTGGATTGTATTTTCCAAGATGAATGTGTAATTTATATTTTTAATCAGATACATTTTTGTGTTTTTATAAAAATATAACTGTCTATAATGAATATACAGTCAAACAGAATTCAAATTTATGTCAAGAAAGAATGGATGTTCAAATTTGAACCTCTTCTTCAAGAGGGACAGTGCTATATCATCTCTAATTTTGGAGTTGCTGAAAATAGTGGAAGACTCCCATTGTTACCTAATAAATGGAAAGTATCCTTTTATAAAGGTACTGAAGTGACGAGAATTGAACAAATTGATGAGAACTTTGCTGGTTTTGTCGAGGAGCCATTTTCACGTATTTTGGACACAAATAAGGAATATCATGAACATGAATGTGTTGGTATGTATTTTATCTATGACTACGTATTAAATTAGATACACATGTCTTACTTATTTTAATTAACTTTTTTTTAGATGTTGTTGATACTGTTGTATCCATTGGTAATATTGTAGTCGTCAATGGATATGGTTGTGCAAAGTTCGGAGGATGTTGTGATTGAAGATGCTGAGTAAGTATAATATCTTAATTTTGTTATAAGTAAATATAAAATTCAATATAACCGTATGTTAAGTATATATTGTAATCATATGGTGCAGATCTTTGAGATTGGAATGTACTTTTGGGACAAATTTGCACTCATGTGGAATGACTATGCTAATAAACTTGATAAAATTGGACACCTTGACATTCTCATGATATTGGCAAAGATCAAGTATTGGAACAGTAAGTATATTTCCCTTTAAAATTATATCACATAAAAGTGTATTATATTATGATTATTTATTTTTAAGTATGATTAAATACGAGTTTTTAACTATGTAGACAAGCCAGCAGTTTACAATGCTCTATTTGGAACAAGGATTTTCATTAACAGAGATCTTACTCCATTAACTTCTTTTCGAAAGAGGTAAGTAAATTGTTAAGAGGTTTATAAAAAAAATGCTATCCTAATAATAGTTACACATGAATTATTTTTTTTACATGTCATGTATATTTAAGGTACGAAGCACACCATGGAAATGATGCAAGTGAATTTAAAATTGGAATCCACAATCAAGAGAATCATGTTGTTACACCTGCCGAGTTCATGCAAGGTTGCTTAAAGAGAATGGTTGGAATGATACGTACTATTGAAGCGGTAAGAACACATTTACTTGAATAAACTTTTATCTTTATTTTTGTATTATAAAAGTATAATTACTTTTTCATAATTATATTTTTGACATTAAGTTTAACCTTAAATATAGGAAATATATTGTGTTGTGTATGCAACATTACACAACATTCAATATGAAAGTGGATGGGCTTATATCATGCGGCAAAGCATGTAACTCAAAGGTTTCTCCTATTCCAACGAAAGCATCTTCTTCTTCAAGAAACAAAAACAATTATGGCATTGTAAAAACATGGGGAAACATATGCCATTGTATCTCGGTATGATTTTTCTATGCTTGCATTTTAAATAATTATATTTTATGAAAAAAAAAGTTAATTTTGTTTATTTAACAATTATAGGTTCAAGCTTATTGTTCGAATTTTTGATGATAGTGGATCTGCCCAAGTTGTCATTTTTGACAACAACGTTTTTAAGATGACCAAATTATCCGCATGGGAGATTATGGAAAAACATGGCATAGATACTAATGAGTACTTTCCAGACGATCTTAATCAGATTATTGGGAAACAATACCTGCTTAAGATTAAGTATACCTAATTTAACCACAATAATAATAGCCATATTTATCGTGCGAAAAGGTTATCAAGATGTAGAAACAATAAACTACTTCAAAAATGGTTTTTTGGTTTCTGAGGTAAAGTTTTTTTAAAAAAAAAACTTCTTTATAATACTACTATATTTTTAAGATTGTATATAGTTTAATGTTTTTTAAAATAATATAAAACAGGGAGAAGATGAAGAGTATAGAAATGAATCGAATGAGATGAATGAGGTATGATACATTATATTTTATATTTATATTAAGCAACATGGATGTTTCAAAATGTATTTCTATTTACTAATTTTTTTTTCTAATATACAACACAGGATGAAGAAGATGACATTGCAAGTGAAACATAGAAGAAGATGAAGAGTATACCACTGAGTTGAATGACAATGAGGTATGATACATTATATTATCTATATATATTATATAACATGTACGTTTAAAATTCTATTTGTTTTTACAAATTTAAATTTTCCAAATATACAATTAGGATGAAGAAGATGACATTGCAAGTCAAAACATAGAAGATAATGAGGTAAAAAAGTTTATGTTTGTATTTTTTTTGGTTTATAATGTTCAAATCTTTTGTATAACTATTTTTTAGAAGCAATATGTATCATTTTTTTGGTATTTCTATTGACTATTTTGTTTTTATTATTAAAATTAATATTACAGAATTGTGAAGATGACATTGCAAGTCCAGACATGGAAGAGAATGAGGTTTATTACTTTGTGTTTGAAAATAATTTGTTTATAAACATAATTTTTTTTAAAACTCTTTTACTCTAAACATTACAGGATCTGGTAGATGACTCGTCAACTCCTTCAGCTAAAATTCATGAGGTATTAGAGGATGAAGAAGATTGCATTGCAAGTCCACACTTGGAAGAGAATGAGGTTTAATACTTTTTGTTTTTAATTTTTAATTTTACAAAATTAATAATTTTTTTTTCTTTTTTTAAAAAAAAGTATAAAAAATTATAAATATGTTTGTAAAACATTTTTTAATTTATACGATTATAAATTATCGTTTGTAATTTTTTTTTCTTAACAACACAGAATATAGGAGACGATGTGACAAGGAATGTTATAGGAAGTACTTGTCAACAACAATCTGTAAATGAAAAGGCAGACGACATTGAGTTCATTGATTTATCAGACTATGACACAGAAGATGAAGTGGAAGATTTGAACCCAAGTAAGATCAATAATGGGAAGGACACTTCGGTTTGGTTTGATATGTGGTGTCGCTTAAGCCCGATTCGTAATTTACTTATCGCTAGAGATATTGCACGAGCGGGATTTAATTTATCCGACTCGGTTTATGATTTGATTACATCGATGTTTGGCGATGGCCACCGACGGCTATCTCGATTTCCATTGTTAGTCGCTCTCCGGTTCCTACTCTAAATGATAACGATGATGGATTATTATGGCGCAACTCGGATGGCAATTTAAGTTGTTTTTAGTCTCGGTGCATGGGAATCTCTCGCACTTAGGCTGATTTGGTTGAATGGTGTAATGTTCCTTGGTTCTCTCATTGTATTCCAAGGCATGCTATACATTTGTGGCTCGCTATTGCTAAGCTAAAGACTCGTGGATAGGATGCGACAATGGATGTTGGCCCGACATTGATTCGCTTTGCTTAGGTTGATTTGGTTCCGGATTCTCATTCTCATTTATTTTTGAGTGCTAATTTTCTATGCGTGTTTGGTTTCGTGTTCGGAGTTTATCCGGTATGGACGCGGTCCCACCTTCGCTGGAGAGTGTTGTTACGCCTATTCCTTTATCTAAAGGGGGCCGGTTAGTAGTATCATTTCGATTGTTACTTGTCGCTACTACTTACTTCGCTTGATAGAGCGCATTCTAGTCGTTTCAAGCGTAAGAAGTCTTCTTGGTCAAGTGGTTAACACTATTGTCTCTTCTATTCGGTTGAAGTCGGGTTACTTTTATGTTCAAGAAGCTAACCTCGAGGTCTCGATTGATTCTGGATAAATGGAAGATTCCAAGTATATGTATTTCACACGATGGGAGTGCTGGGTAAGGGTTGTACTTTTTCCCTTCTCCAAGGTTTTTCCTTTGGGTTTTTCTTGGAAAGGGTTTTAAGGAGGCAAACTTCGGGTTAACTTGCTCCTTCGTGGAGTGGTCGGATGCGGATGCTCGCTTGTTACAAGTCTTTTACTTGTTTATGCCTAGTTTATTGATGTAATATAGCTAGGTTATTTGTGTTTATGGCATGTCATAAACACTAGTTTTATCAAGCTCTTCGCTTGAGGTTAATGTGGTACTTCAGCCACATTCCATTTGTACTTAACAGTATTTTTTGGTTATATATTTACCGGGGTAAACCCCTTTACCCAAAAAAAAAGATTTGAACCCAAGTATGAAGTTAGTGTCAGTGAAGTTGGAACAAGACCCTTAAAAGATAACAATTACACATCTACGTCATGCATATTTAAGTTTATTTGAACTATTGGTTTGTTTTTGTTTTAAAAAAAAATACTTGGTTGTTTAGGATTTCATATGTTTTTACATTCTCTACTTAAGTTTATTAATAAAATAAACAACTTTTAGGTATTCAAGTTTGGTATTATTTTATTTATGTTATATTTATATTTCGTTTCTTATTAATATATTATTTGTGATACATTTGCATATGACATTCTGTATATCTATATATGAAAATGTGTTCGAATAGTAAATAAAAAACATGATTTTTATTTTATAAGAGAACACAAACATGAAATAGTCTACTGAGGCTTATGAAAGGGTATGTTATAGGATAATAACAACAACTTTTGACACTAAACAAGTTAAAACTTCAATCCAAAAAAGATGAGATTATATAAAGGCAACTTGCAAGTGTAAATTAGTTTTTATAAGGTTATGAAAAGAATGTTTTTTAGAACTAATTATGTTTCCAATTTTCTGATTTTTAGTGTCAATATGGGCATGAACTTACTTTCACTTTTAAACAATGTACATAAGTGCGCAAATGTGATGCAATGTTTGTTCTATCTACAGCAAGAACTCCTGTTCTCATAAGCCAATTCCAAATAATTGCACAACATCAACTCATTCATTCAGTAAAAGAAGATGATCAATGATCTTGCTGATGTTTTCTTTTTTGCTGTTTTCGACGGTCATGCTGGCTTCTCTTCTCTCAAGTTCATCAGGTTTCTGTGTCATTGAATTTTTTGAGATAACTTCTTCAGGGGCTGTTAGTTCTTATATTTCAGTGTAAAACACGCAAATAAGCGTTATTCGGTTACAAACTGCTTATCAGCTAATACAGAGAAAATATAAGCAATTGCATACATCCTCTAACTAACAAGTATATTATCTATAGGACCATCTTATGAAATCATTATTAGACGTGGTAAAATGGGTGATTATGATGGATAGGATATTGGCTCAAAACGAGTAAGTTTCTGATTTTGTTTGGGTATGTTTTGTAGTAAATCGAGACAATTATAAAGAATTAGTTAAGTTTGGCTCAATACTTTCTTCTATTGTAGGCATACAATTGAGTAAATAGCCCTTAAGTGCTTTGAATAAGCTACTAATAAGCTAATGGAACCTAAAACTAACCTACTAAGGTATAAATGCCACTAAAATAAACTAAATGGATCTAAAATAAGCAGGCTCTAATGGGTAAATAATCTATATAAAAGCAAATGAGCATGGATGGCTGTTGTGGGTCATGCACTTAAATAGCCTAAAATGCTAAATAAATAGCCTAAAAAACGATCAATAAGCTATTGTAAAAAACATTAAAAAACTTAGATAAGTAGCATAGCAAACCAAGAACAATCCTATCAAGTTTCAAATTAAGAGCACTAATATTATACAAATTAAAATCATAAACATAACCCACTTGGGCGAATTTGGGATGTGCAGGGCATGTAGTGGGCTGAGAGGGCATATTGCAGACACAAATTAAGCATCTAAATGGAATCTAAAATGCAATATTATTGAAAAAAAATGATCTTAGCACTATTAACTACCTACAAATCCATTTCTAAAAACTATCAAATCCAATTGATACCTCAAAACAGACCTTAAACATGCCTGTGTATACAGGCTTATGAACACTTTTAATTAGCATACTGCACTTTTAATGCATGTTTACAGTTACACATTTGTGAGTATCTAATTTATAAATATACCTATGTGATAGCTTATGTGAGCTTCTCGATTTACTGTAATGAATATGAAGTTTTTTACAGTATTGGTAAAAGAAGATTGAAAATAAGTTATGTTAATATGCCAGATTTTTACCTCTTTGACTTTGATTAGGAAAATAAAATTAAACATGAATGACATAATAATTAGTATAATTTATTGGATTAAATACAAAAGATAAATAGTAATAAAGTTAATTTATAGAAAATAAATTTTATCCTAAACTGTTTTTGGTTTGACTTCCTAATATATATTTGGATAAATCATAATTATTATATCTTTTTATAATTGAAACCTAATCTGTAATTCTCTATATATACGACATAATGTTAACAGATAACCAAAAACACAAAAGTAAGGGAATACATATGTCGGCTAGAAAGATGCAGCCAGGGAAAAAAACTCTAATGGTTTCAAAAACCAACCAAGATAACGATCCAGTTATGATTGTCAACAAAGGTAAACCTGTATCAAAAGGTAGTTTATTTCATTAATATTACTACTATGTTTTATGTTATGATTATTAGTTTTATTCACGACAAGTATGATTGACGATATACAGGTTGTGAAACTGAGAATAAGAATTAAAAAAACTGGGCATCAGGTTTTTGTAGCTTAAATTCCATTCTGTTTTCAAGTTAAAGTAACTTTTGGTTATCAAAATTTTTACATTTAACCAAAGAACATAAAGATAGATTTGATGCATGTTTAACAAGTACGTATTGTTTAATCCATATAACCTGGTGTTTCAGTTTAATCTGTATGTTTATATGTTTCTGATAAGTATATCATTCTTTATGAAATTTTATATTAGATACAACAACCAATAAAGGTTGTTTTGATGTAATAATTGTTCCATCAGCTTATCAAGTTAGCGTAAACTTTTGTATACATACATGCAAAACTAAACTTAAAAACACATGAAACTACGTTCCAGGTTCAATATCTTTGATTCAACCCTTTTTTGCTTATGTTTGTTACTTACTATCAAGGTAAACTAAGTTATGTGTAACTCTACTTTACGATGTTTTGTTACTACTTTAAAATTTAACTTTAGAGTTCATATTTTAAACTATAATTGAAACAGATTATAACATATCATATTAGGTTATGAAGAATATACTTTTTGATTGTTAGTATATGAATATGTATCATAAATTTTATATGCATTGTAAATATTTTGATTAATCATGTATATTTTGGTGATTAATATTTGTAATCATTAACAGGATCAAATCCTAAACAATTGATGAAAAATGAAAAATGCAAGGAAGATGTTATTACTATTGATTCGTCCGATGATGAAGTGGTATGTGTTTAATACAATAAAAAAATACATAATTTAAAAATTTATTATTATTAAAGTAATACTTTTGGTTAATTTTGTAGGACGAGAAATATTGCTGAACAATCATCAGGTAAATAAATCTAAATATATTATCTATTTTTAAATAACATATACATAACAAATGTTATGTTTTATTTTTTCAAAATTTGTCAGGAACAAATGCTACACAAGTGAAAAAAATTTGAATTTAAAAAGAAATATTGTCATCATTGATTCTTCAGACGATGATCAGGTAAAAGTTAAATTAAATATATATTTGAAATATTGTTAAACGAATTATATCTTATATCTTTTCATTATAGGATATTTGTGGAAGTATTAAACGTCGAAAATTAACAAAAGGTTATACATATGAAAACAAGAGTGGTGAAAATATAATTTCATTTGGTACTGACATCCCCGATCAAGTACAATCATCAGGTACTTTTTATTAACTAATAAACAATTTCAGCATAATATATCAATAAAATAACATTTTTTTTGTTTTTAAATGAAACAGGTAAAGATGAAAAGGAAAAAAGAAGCATTGAAAAGACAAACAAGAATGCATATTTGAATAACAAAATTGCTGATTCAGTAAGTTTAAAGTTAATTAAAATTTTAATCTCCATTCAGAAATACAAATAATACAAATTCATTATTTTTAATTACTATTGTTTCCAACATAGGAAACTTTCAATAAAGAACCTACCATCTTTAAACGTTCAGTTAAAGAAAAAGACACAACCTTTAAGAAAGTCCACAAATTTACCATCGTTGATGAAGATTCAGATGACGAAGAAATAAACATACAAAAGTTCATTGACAATGACACATTCTCCAATGTGAATGATAATGATGAAGTTTACGACCAATCTGTATATGAAGAAAATAAATTTAATCACCTTGATGAATATACAGATGAAAAAGAAGGAAACATGCAAAATTACATTTACCCCAAACATGGTCGATATGAAGGATCATATGATAGTGGAGAATATTTATATGATTCGACATATGCATGTTAGATCCAGATTCGATGGAGAAAATAATGATAGCTTTATAAACGCATTTAGTCTTTAATTATTATTCCTCAAGTGATGAAGACAAGGACTACTCTTTCTAGAAACCATGTACAACAAACCAAAACTCCTTATTAAAATTTAGCAAGACTACATCTCCTTCATCTTTATTTTTATATTATCGATACTTTGTGTTTTGGTTGTTTATGATTCGATATGTTTTACGTTCTCTATTTAAGTTTATCAATAAATTCTTCAAATTTTAGGAATTTAAGTTTTATATTATGTTTACGTAAGTTTCATTATAATTTTGTTATTCATTAATTCAATGTTTGTGATACATTTGAATCTTAGATTGTCTATCTTTATACATAACAATATCTAAAATGCAATTGGGAATTGTTGGAAAAAACGGAATATTTTTTTCATTTGTTATTTATTTATTTTATATCTAAAAAACAAATTTACAAACTAAATAATTAAAAAATAAGAAAAGTAATTGCATAAATCTCTATTTATTCTTAAAAATTCTTTATTATATAAGTAATCTATAAAAAAATTGTATAGGTTAAAACACACCTTGAAATAAACTATTAAAAAGGAAAAAAAACAACTTTAAACTTAAAGGAACAAAATGTATATATAATATTAAATTATGAGATGTATTACGAGAAAGTCCCAAGGCGCTTATTGGATTGTGTGTGTGTGTTAGAAGGTTGAGAAAGGTTGAGGTCCTGGGTTCGAGCCTTGGTTCACTCAGGACATCCTTGCCTCCCTTTTTGTGCTGTTTTTATAATTTTTAAATAAAAAAGTGTTATAATATGTGTGTAAAAGGTTATAAATTTTATGAAAGATTAGCAATGTTTTTGAAAAAAACTTAAAAACGCCAAAATAAGCCAAAAGTTAAAAAAAGTAATAACAATTTATAAACCTGTTAACATGCATGTAAAATATGAAACAATTGATAATTATCAATAATAATGAGAAACTTTATCTCTTTCCTTTTCAAAAATATTTGTACATATAATTAGATTTACAGAATAAAGATTTATTAAAAATATATATTATGAATGAGTCGACTATTCTAAAAACAATAAACAATCAGCATACAGAAAAACAAAATTCATAGGTAATACACCGGTGCATACAGAAAAAAACAAGCGGCATATATTTTTTAATACAAATTATTGATAAATCAAGTTATAAGTATGTGTTTGTATGATTTGTTTGCAGCTACAAGTGAAGAAGGTTAATATAAGAAGACAATAAAGATTGTTAACAACAACATGGAAGGTGAGGCAAACAACTTACAACGTCGTCGAAGCGGACCAAAAATTAAGATCAACCCAAGTTTGAGTAAGTATGTACTTCAATATGATTGAAATCAGTAGACACACACATAACCAATGGCAAACACTTTGTATCTATTCTGTCTCTCTTGGATAAATCAGGCCGCCCCCTCCTCTTCCTTAATTCCGGCCAAAAAAATATCCCAATATGTCCTCTCTACCTTTGAACGATCCTTATTGTTTTTAGGTATGCAATACATGATTTAGGGGTGTTTTCATTCATAGGAGGGGCAGCTGGTTGTTATCTTTATATCAAAAACGATTTCTCCTTAATCTTGGTCGAAACCCTAATCAAGTGATTCTGAACGTTATATGGTGATCTATTAATTAGGGTTTCGAATTTAAATCGACTCTTATTCCGATTATCCTAAGTCGGTTTCTAATCGATTTTATATATATAAGGTGTATTTAGTGTGGCTCATTAGGGTTTGTGATGTTTCATCATAACTGCTCGCTTATGATTTTATTTATGTAATGGGTGTTTTGATGCATGGTGGCTAGTAAATCAAGGAACCCACCGTAGGGTTTTACTTTTTTCTATATTTTCCGATTTACCGGTATGTGGAGGTCGATGTTTTTAGGGTTTCGATCTACTTTTTGCTGGAACGTGTATATCGGTTTGTGACGAATACAAGTTCTATATCAGATTCATGTGCTATACCGGATCCATGTTTTGTAAGTGGGTTTTTGGAGAGAGTGTAAGTCAAGTTTTCTGGGTATCTTGTTGAAAAAACCCTTATTTATCTTTCCTTCGCAAGATTTTCGTGGTGTTCTTGGAAGGGGTGATCATGGCTGTAAGTTGCACATTCGGTGCATTATTTGTTACCATTCACACTGGTTTCTTATCATTGGTACATACATTCCCGTGTTGATTCTCTTTGGTTCAACGATTGAGGCTTGGTTAGAATTTTGCTTGAATGGTAGTTATCTCATTGCTTTCCTTCAGATTTATCGAATTGGTGGTTCTTACTTGATCCTATTGTTTCTAATACGATGGAATTAGGGTCTTAAACAACCCTGTTTGGTTATTGCGACCGTGTTGGTTGCGGCTTATTTATTGGGCATTATTCATGCTATTTGTCATAGCCTTTGGTCGTTATTGGAAGTGGTTATTGTTGCTTGTTAGTTGCGGTGTTGGTCGCATTGTGATGTTGTTCATCCGATTAGTATTTTGCATGACATTTTGATGATGTATTGAAGTTGTTCTTGGAAGTGTAGGTTGTCTCACGCATTTTGGTTATTCTTATTAGTGGTTGGTTTTGCATCTAAACATCCTCATTTGGAGCAAGTTTGTGCTTGTCGCCTATCCGTGGTTTTAGAGTCTCCACCAAGTGTTGTGTGGAATTTGTGAACTGATTTCAATTTGATGATCCATGGTGTGTGATGATCTTTCACACTTGGAGGATATCACTGTGTCCTATGTTTTGGGTGCTTTTCGGATCACATGGAAGTTGCTTTGAAGTTCTATGATGGCTATGCGCTTGGTACTACCTTAGTGAATCAAGTTGTAATTCCTTATTTATATTCACGCAGTATAGTCATTGTAGGTGGTAAGTTTTATTATGTGTTATAAGAATGGCGTGTCATTCTTATATGAGAGTCTGTAGTGTTCAAAGGATCGAGATGAGGAATCACCTCATCCTTTGTAGTTCAATGTTTTTGGTGTAATGCATTTTACTGTGGTGAAAATCACTTTACCCAAAAACACTTTGTATGTTGTTTTTGATACTTAGAAACAATGTAAGTATCTGTTAGTTTAAGTTTTTAAACTTACATTCATATATATATATTGTTTTTTTAATGTTTATATCATAATTCAACATCTTAAGTTCACCCACATAAAAGATGGTACTTTTCAAACGTCCAGTGCTTCCCTTTGTTGTGTAAGCTGTATTATAGACAGTAAGAAGGCTTAGAAGAACTTACGAATGATAAGAGTCGATATATTAAGCATGTGCACCAGGAAATTTTTATAAAAAGTTCGTGAGTCTAAGATTGTGTAATGTAAGTTGATTACAAATTGTAACATATGGTTAGAAAGCATGGTCTTAAAGTTCTGATAATTTTGTATCATTAACTTGAGGATAGTATGAATTTACTTTAATTTGACACAATTTAAGGCATAAACTTTTATCAACAAATGAAAAAAAAACCAACATGGAAATACTTAAATACACCCAACAACCATAATTGGAATTGTATTGACTGATTTCCACACTCTGGTCTTCAACATGTGTTTGTTAAATACTTAACTTAAAAATAAAGGTAGTGTGTCAGCCACTAGGAAACTCATAATGTTAAGAAAACACAAATTATATGTTTCCGATTCGGATCCATGACTGTACCGGATGTTATAACAATTAGTACAACACTTATCTTAACATAGCCTATTAGAAATTGATGTTGAGTCAGTCAGAATCAACTAAAAGCTGTTTGTTAAAACCATCATTGAGGAGATTAGTTTTACAAATGAAAGTGGTTCCTTTTCTCATATTAGCCGTATTATACATTTGTTATGAATTATCAACCAACATGTTAAAAGATAACTAACAATAAAACACTCATAACTGAGTTTTATAAAAAAGGATAATGGTTTATGAGTCATCTACATATGTAATTTATATCTGTTTAAGTATCAAAACAGAAACAACATTAACTTCTTATGTTATTCATCATGAAATATGCAATTTCAAAACAAACCAATCAGTATATAATTTGAAATATTTTGTATTTGTGTATTTACCTACATATTGCTAAAACTATCAGCCTAACCAATAACAGACGTACTCATTTGAAACAAATATATCTATCATTTATGTCTGCAGGTTACGCATACCCAACAAATACTGAAACACAAGCCCAAAAAAGAAGTACATGTAATGTTTCAGCAAATGAAAGAAAAGGGAAAAAAAAGAAGTGCAGATTATGTTTCAGGAACAAGTAAGATTATCTTGATATAAATTTGTCACTCATTGTTTTTTATTACTCAAAAATAAACTTGCATCCATCATTTAATGGACAATGTAAACTGATTACTCTGATGCTCAATAAGGTTTTGTAACGGAGAACATAGACTTAACACCAAGAGTGAGAGGTAGGCCACCAAAGATACCAAGACAAAACCGTAAGTGTAACAAAAGTTATTTTACATATGTCTATACAGGATTATGATCAGAGAGAAAAAAAACAAATACAAACATGATTGCTAATGTTTACACAGCTCAAGAAAATGACGAAACATTTACACGTACAAGATGCAACCAAAATATCGATATTCCACAATCAGAGTCAAATACAATACAGGAAACAAATTCAAACGTCACGAACGCAGGTGTATCAACCAGAACAGCAGAGATTGCAATTCGTCGCAGCGGTCATCCAATAAACTCCAAAAACAAAAGATGTAAGTCAATTTCCAAAATATAAATATGAATAACCAAATTTGTGTCCAATATTACTAACATAAATTTGTATCTTGCGATATAACAAAGAAGCTCTTCTAATTTTACGACCACATCGACGGGCCAGCAACCTTTAGACGAAAATCTAACCGAATCAAAATGAAGATAATGAACAACATGTATGGAGAAACCAACAGTTCATTTTTGGTATTTGTAATGGTATATATAATCTATATTACAAGTTTTTTGAAAAGTTAATAATAAAACAAAAGTATTTTTTCCTTTTATTTAATTGTTGTGTAAAGTATCTAAATTTATGTATTACAGATTACAATGATCATGGTGATCCCGTTTTCCGTCGTGAATCTTGTGACGATTATTATGGCATGTCGAAAGCATGGTCGAAGCACGCACTCAACTTCGTGTTCATATTCGCTTTGTTGTGGAAGAGGAAAGTAAAGCTAGGAAACGAAATGCATAACCCACCTGATTTGCTAATGGACCTAATCAATGGCAATCATCCGAAAAGCAAAAACTTCAAAGACAATATCCGACGTTATAATTCAATGTTCTCATTCACATCTATGGGTGCTAAACAAGACACGTCAGTTAACGAAGGCCATGGTTCATATTGTTACAGAATACAAGGTGAAAATTACCATACAAAAGGAACTCTGCTACCAGAGGAAGGGAAACCTCCAAGTTTTGCTCACTTTATATTTACGATTAATCGATAACTAAGTAGAAAATGTAATTAATCGTGTCGTGCACGATTATCTTATTAAATTAACTTCATATATGGTACATTACTATTTTTAAAACTACATTTTTTTAGACTAAAGTAACATGACAATTGGAATTTTAATCTTCATATTATTTTTCCTACAGTAACGACCAACCCGGTAATAGCACCAACAATGTAATAGACCACGACCTCACAGTTGAGATACGAGACATGCTTGATACAATCAATCCATTAGTAGCTCAATTTCGCATGGCGGAGGAACGGTTAGTCACAGCAAATGAGGAAACAAAACTAAAGCTAAGGCTTATTGGTAGAAGAATACGTGATGGACGAGAGTTGCTGCATTGATTGTAGGGGACTTTGACTCATTGACTAATGACAGGGACATAATTCTTCACATGCAAGAAGGTGGCCTAAAAAGAATAAGTGAATTACACCCTTCATACCTTCCGCTACAATACCCACTGTTATTTCCTTACGGTCAAGACAGATATTGGACAGATATATACCACGAAGGAATCACGGATCAAACACCAACAAACAAAAAAACCCGAGTATCAATGCGCGAGTATTTTGCATACCACTTACAAAACAAATCAAATATTTTTTCCATGGTGTTGAATGCAAGGAGATTGTGTCAACAATTTATTGTCGACGCATACACTATGATAGAGCGTGAAAGAATATCATATGTTAGAAACGAACAGAAGGATTTAAGAAGTGAGATTTACTCCAAATTGGTACAATTAGCAGATGAGGAAGACACAGGTATTAAACTCCGAGGAAAGAAGGTTGTATTGCCGTCATCATATACAGGAAGCCCAAGATATATGATGCAAAATTATTTAGACGCAATGAGCATTTGCAAGGTATATGGATACCCTGAGCTTTTTATAACATTTATTTGCAACCCAAAATGGCCAGAGATTGCACGCTACATCAGTAAACAAGGTTTGAAGGCAGAAGATTGAGCAGACATAATAACAAGAGTTTTCAAACAAAAATTAGACTCCCTAATGAAAGACTTCAAAGACAACATTTACTTTGGACATCTAAAAGCAGGTAACAAATTCGTAAAATTCACTTTCTAACAATATTAATTAAAAAATTCTTTTACATTTGATAATATTATTAACATCGTCTATTTAAAACAACTGTCTACACTGTCGAGTTCCAAAAAAGAGGGTTGCCACATGCTCACATATTGCTGTTCTTGGAACCACAAGACAAGATCACAACACCGGCACAAATTGATAAGTTTATTTCGTGTGAGATACCCGACAAAAATGAAGACACGGAACTTTATCAAATAGTGACCGATCATATGATGCATGGACCATGTGGCGCTGATCGGCCCAACCTGTCCTTGCACAATAAACAACAGGTGCACAAGGAAATTCCCAAAGCAATTTAACGACAAAAAATTTGTTGATGAGAGTGGTTACGCAATATACAAAAGAAGAAACGACGGATCTACTATCAAAAAAAGCAACATCGACTTGCATAATGGATATGTAGTACCGTACAACCCCGGATTGTTGCGATGTTACCAATCTCATATAAATGTGGAATGGTGCAACCAGCTTGGATCCATAAAATATATGTTCAAGTATATAAATAAGGGACCAGATAGAGTAACGGCTACTATAGAGGACGTAGAAGTTGACGAAATAAAAGATTACTACGATTGTAGATATCTTTCTCCATGTGAGGCAGCATGGAGAATTTACGGATTTGATATACACTACAGATTTCCACCTGTTGAAAGATTACCATTTCACTTGCAAGGCAAACAGACAGTTATTTTTAACGCAACAGAAAGTCTTGACTTTACACTGGATAAGGCGTCAGTTAATGAATCTAAGTTCATAGCATGGATGGAGTTAAACAAGACAAATGAAGACGCTAGAAAGCTTCTTTATCATGAGATTCCATCAAATTTTGTATGGAGACAAGAGGATAGAATATGGCTCCCAAGACAAAAAGGTACATCTATTGGGCGTGTGCATCATGTACCTCCTTCATTTGGAGAATTATTTTATCTACGAGTATTACTAAACAAGGTGAGAGGGCAACGGATTGATTGACTTTCGTAAATATGATAACGTAGTATACCCAACCTACAAAGACGCTTGTCAAGCTCGTGGATTGTTAGAAGATGATAAGGAATATATTGATGGATTAATCAAGCGAGTCATTGGGGACCGAAATTATTTAAGAACTTTTTGTGATGCTGATTATGACAGATAGCATGTCTCGTCCAGAGATTGTATACGAAAAAACATGGCAGGTCTTGGCTGATGATGTTCTACAAGTTGAGCGTGTAAAGAATAACAATCAAGGTATGTAACTTTATAACAAGATATACAGCCATAATTATTTTGTTACATAATATTTTTTTTTAAATTAAATAAATGAAACAAATTTGTAAAAAATTATTAGGAATTATTCTATTTTTCAGATTTGGAACTTACTGACGAAGAAAGGAAAAACATCTGCCTTACATACATCGAACACATGCTACTTTGTAACAACAAAAGTTTGAAACATCTACCGAACATGCCGTACCCAAACGAAATGTACACGATGGCAACGATAACAAAGTTGGTATATGATGAGTTGAAATCGACAAAAAGCATTACATAAAGAGCATCAAAGGCTATACACCACACTGACAAGTGAACAAAAAGGAATATACAAGACAATAATAGATGCAGTTAACGGTGACAAAGGCGGAATGTTTTTTGTTTATGGCTATGGAGGTACTGGAAAGACATACCTTTACAAAACTTTATCCGCTGCATTAAGGTCCAAAGGAGAGATAGTTTTAAACGTAGCATCAAGTGGTATTGCAGCATTATTGTTGGAAGGAGGAAGAACAGCCCATTCTAGATTTGCTATACCCATAAATGTAGTCGACGATTCCATGTGTCATATTTCAGCAGACAGTGACCACGCATAATTAATAAGAAAGTGTAAGCCGATAATATGGGACGAGGCTCCAATGACACATAGACATTGTTATGAAGCATTTGATAGAACACTTCGTGACATCGCAGGATCGACCCTTCTACACCTTCGTAAAAGGTTTTGGCGGAAAAGTAGTTTTGTTTGGTGGTGATTTTCACAAATATTACCGTTATTCCAAACGGAAGCCGACAAGACGTAGTACACGCATCCATCAACTCTTCATATTTGTGGAAACATTGCAAAGTCATGCGGTTGACTATAAACACGAGGCTAGGAACAGTTCAAATATTTCGTAGAAGAAAGAAATTCAAGATTTTGCGATTGGATATTAAGCATTGAAACGGAACAATTGGCGGTAAGAACGATGGAGAAAAAACATAGATCTTCCGGAAGAGATTTTGATCAAAGATTCAAATGATCATATTGGTTCGATTATTGAAGAAACATATCCTGATTTGGTAACAAACCTTTACAACCCAACTTTCTTCCAGGAAAAAGCAATTCTTGCACCAACACATGCACTTGTGGATATGATAAATGAGCGAATGCTAGAGTTAATCCCAGGACAAGAAAAAACATACGAAAGCTCAGATTCTGTTGGAATTGCCAATGTCGACACAAATTTTAATGAGTCACTTTACACAGACGACTTTCTTAATAGCATTAAAGTTGCTGGACTCCCTCAACATACTCTCAAACTCAAGATAGGTGCTCCAGTTATGTGCATGAGAAATATTGACCAACGAGCTGGATTATGCAACGGAACAAGACTCCAGATACTGAGAATGGGCGTAAATATAATTGAAGCAAAGATAATATCAGGAGGCAATGTTGGTACTATTTGCGCAATACCAAGAATGGTCCTAAGCCCCAGTGATACGAAAATGCCATTTAAATTAAACAGGAGACAATTTCCGGTTGCCTTGTGTTTCACAATGACTATTAACAAAAGCCAAGGACAAACATTGACTCAGGTCGGGATATTTCTACAACGTCCAGTATTCTCACATGGGCAACTTTACGTCGCCGTATCTAGAGTTAAAAGCAAAAAGGGTTTGAAAATATTGTGCTGTGACGAAGATGGAAAATACACAACGACAACAACAAACGTCGTGTATAAAGAAGCTTTATTTCGCATCTAATGACAACGGCCACCAATATATTTGTAACTAATCTTCCTTCATGTTTTATGAAAACAATTTATAATCTTCATAAATAATATCAAAATATTATATTTATTTACTATTTTTTTTTAACTTGCAGATTTAAAGCAACTAAGCATACATATCATTCAGCATGAGCATCATTTTGTTTCTTTCATTGTCAAGTGCGTGATTATTTATTCATATACAACTCAAAGTTAAGTATGAAAACTTATTATATACGTTTAAAACATATGTATATTGAGTTTCAACTTTTACACATTCTAAACTACTTATATAAACAAGATACTCAATTCTAACTTTAGCTTCTAATAACCATGAATGCTGACTAAATTGAACTTAATAACTAAAATCAATCGTAACTTAATTCTACTCTTATCCTGAGTGTCAACTAAAAACCTAATAACTAACTTAAAACGGATAAGCCTACTAAACTGATGGACATTTAATCAGACCTGACGGAACTAATTTCTGCTAAAAAATGAACATAGCAATGTGCTTCAAAAAACAATTTACCTACACACATATGATTACTCAAATCCTAATATATCTAAAAAGGATATTCTCAGCAAAATTAAGTGTAAACAACCACCTAAAAAAACAGCAACACAATCCTAAAAAAGAAACTGCATACCTAACGTATTTACTTCAAGCGCATTATCAGCAGGAACAACAACAAACCAATGACTTGAAAAGGTAAAATACATAATCCAAACATGAACAACTAACTACAAACTAAAAATCAAGCACTAATAACATCAGAATAAAAAGATAACCAGATTGAAATGAGGTGAATGTAAAGTAACTTACTGAGATGACAACTGAGTTAATAAACATACATAAGAAAACATAAAATAAGACTAGAAAGTAGAGCAAATGCAGCTTCAACTTATCTTTAAAATAAGTTAACAAAATTAGCATGGTTCATTCTTTAATGAGGTCCATGTTTACAAAGTTGATCTACGGAAGTAGACTACACCATATATACAAATAACACATCTAATACCAAAAGACAGCATCCAACTTACCAGTTATAGTGATTAACACAAACCATACCCATACCTAATCCTTACGTCATTCATATAGACAACACATTTGACAACCAAAATAATGCATAACCTACTAACATACCGATATGATGATTTTTGTTTAACAAAGATGGAACACTGGATATTCTTCATTCCCTTGAGATTCGACATCTGAATCAGTCTCAATATCCGAATCAGATAACACATCTTGAACGTTGAACATATACCTGAACCTGATCATTTTCTTATATTCAAACCCGCATCTCTCAGCAAAATAATCCCAATCACCATACACTTTTACATTGTTAGTCCTGTTCGGAGTCTCTTTATATTTTTCCATCCTTATGGTCATAAGCTCTTGAATCTGTTGGTGTTTCATCATCACCTTTGTGTAAGTATGCATCGGGTGGTACTTCAAGAAATCTACTGGGATTGTCTGCATTTAAAAACACAAAAAAATATAATGAGTACATTATAACAATACAAAAATTAAATAACTACAAGAATAAAAAAAGATATCTTTAAAACATATACTTACGAGTCGCTGTAACGGTTGAATCATCTCAAACCTTACATAAAATGTATCAAATCTTTCAAAGAAATGATCCCCTGCAACGCCAAGAGCAAATATGTCGCAATCTTTATCCTCTTCAAAAAAAAAAAAAAAACTTTTATTCAACAAATACGTAATAACAATACTATAATACACAAGTAATATAACATAAACATTTGCTAAACATTTTCCATCATTACATTCTTTTCAAAAATAAAACCAAAAAACCAAAAAACAAATATATATATATATATATATATATATATATATATATATATATATATATATATATATATATATATATATATATATATATATATATATATATATATTTTCCATACACAAGTAAATTTACTTACTATCTTCCCACAAGTAAATTTACTTACTATCTTCCCAGAAGTCCAAAGTTCGTTGGTTTCTCAACAAACTTGTCACACCCAAAAATCAACAAATGTCGTGGGACTACCATCATTATCAAAAGCTATGAGCCCGAAAACATTTACGTCTCTTTTGTCAAAACAACAATCCTTCCAGATTCCAATTCCAAATCTTGAACAAGAGTGTTCCACCATCTTCCCACAACCTATACACAAACTCCACATTCGATCCTTCGCTTGAACCCGAGTGACATTTATTAAGTAGTTTGTCTGCTCACTAAACAAACATCACAAAGATCCTCCGTAACTCGTACATGAAATCAGCAAGAATAGTCTACATACAATATTAAAAGAAAACATAAATAAATTAAGAAGAAGAACATGAATTACACATCCATACACAATACATCTAATGCGTTAATTAACTAAAATCAAAAATCGATACCTGTGCAATGTTTGGATATGGTAAAACACGAGTCATGCATCTCATAAACCTTCCAATTATTCCATTATAACCACCAACTTCAGTCCCGTCTTCATAGTAACCGGTAACATAAAAGCAGTCCTCACCTTCCTCAATAAAATGTAGAACTTTCACATCCAAATCAAAGTTCTCAGCAGCAAATTTTGACCACTTGTCACCAACTAACAAAATCTGTCCATTCTTTTTTTTAACAATCCGAACTTTGAACCTATACCTACGTGAACTTGTCAGGTACAAATGCCTATTCTCATTGAAAAATTCTTCCTTAAAAATATCAGGCAGTTCCTACACCAAGATTGATAAACTGTAAGAATACGCTTTGCATATACTCAATTACACGTGTCCATAAACTAATTATTCAGAAAATATACCTGTGAGTCAGGAAAATTGTTTACGTTCATCGCCATTACAAACTCAGTTGCCATTGCCCTGCAAAAAACTAAATTTGTAAGTGTGTTTTCATTAACAGGAAAAACAATTTCACACTAATGTATAAACTATTCAAAACATATAAAATGTCAACAACTACTGGATGCGGACAAAAAAACAAATAACACCATAAAGCATAACGTATTATCGCAAAGTGGAAGAACAAAATAAGAAATCAAAGGAACTCCTAATTACAATATAAACTTAATATAAACAAACTAGGGTGTATAAACAACTACAAAAAAAACATAAACAAACTATCCACTCATTGACAAAAAAAAAACACATAAACATAAAACTACCAATGTGTTAACAAAGTGCAGAATGCATCGCCAAACATAAGGCATAATGGGAAACGAAAACTATCAAAAAACAAAACAAACAAACTATTTTACCCCTTAATGATCCGTGACTCACCATTTTCAAAACAAAAGGACTTCCTTGCCCCATTTTGACCCATGACTAACATTTTTACCAGTAATTAGAATAATTATCTAAAGACTCAAAATAACAAGAGAAAATTGCTTATTTAGCATCAAAACAACCATATACGAATAACCCAATGAGTAATAAATGTGACAGGTTATTTATAGCGAACAAACACACGCATCTCCAAACACACAATAAACAATGAAAACAACCCAAAAAACACATGCAATAAAAAGTTAATTACTAGACTAATGAAACAGCATAAACAAACATCATTCCCTATAAAACAGAAATGTAGCATTCTAATACGCCAACTAACCAATGTGATGTTGGTCCTGAAGTTGATTTGGCCTTGCTTAGATGCCCGCTTTGTGAATTGGTTCCGATTCTCATTCTCATTTATATTTTGAGTGCCAATTTTCTATGCAGGTTTGGTTTTAGGTTAGGACTTTATCTGGTATGGATGCAGTCCCACCTTCGTTGGAGAGTGCTGTTACAGTTCTTATTCCTTTATCTAAAGGGCGGTCGGTTAGTAGTATTATTTCTCGATTATTGCTTGCTGCTACTACGTACTTCATTTGGATGGAGCGTAATTCTAGGCTGTTCAAGCGTAAGAAGTCTTCTGTTGCTGAAGTGGTTAGCACCATTGTCTCTACTATTCGGTTGAAGCTGGTTACTTTCAAGTTCAAGAAGCTAACCTCGAGGTCTCGATTGATTCTGGATAAATGGCAGATTCCGAGTATATGTATTTCACACGAAGGGAGTGCCGGGTAAGGGTTGTACTCTTTTTCCCTACTCCAAGGTTTTTCCCTTTGGGTTTTTCTTGGAAAGGGTTTTTAAGGAGGCAAACTTCCTGGGTTAACTTGCTACCTTCGTGGATTGGCTGGATGCGGGATGCTCGCTTGTTACAAGTTTTTTTACTTGTGTATGCCTAGTTTGTTGATGTAATATAGCTAGGTTTTGTGTTTATGGCATGTCATAAACACTAGTTTTATCAAGCTCTTCGCTTGAGGTTAATGTGGTACTTGACCACATTCCATTTGTAGTTAACATTATTTTTGGTTATATATTTACGGGTAAACCCTTTACCCAAAAAAAAAACGTAACTAACCAATGTGAAACTTCCATAATGAGTTTATGAAAATGCACAAAAACGTGATTCGCTTTTAAAAAATATATAATCCGGAACAGCGCCGTACACTTAAAACTAATTCAGAAACAAGCTATCATATCTTTCTTACCCGGTTTGACAAATTACCAACTATATCAACGTGTCTACAAAAACAATTAACACACACAACAACAGAACTGAAACAATGACCAATCACTATACAACATAACAACAAAACAACCTATACACCCAATCATAACAATGTTTACCTAAACAAACACAACGCAGCCCAAAACATCTTCCACCAAAAAAAATTTTCAAAATAACCATACGACATCTTTATTAACTTAAAAACACAGTCAATACATTTATACAAACTAAAAAAACCAAACAATCTGCTAAAACCAAACAACTCATCAGCTTAACTAAATGAATTTAACATCAATACATGATTCAACTTTACTTCTACTAATTTGAAATGAACACATAAACATAAAACTTAACCATAAAATTAACACAAACACTTGGTGTGCACAAAGAAACAGAACTAAAAACAAATTAACAAAATTTTTAATACAGCCAACATACTAACAAAAGACTACACAACAACAAAAAACATAAACAAACCTAAAAAATAAAACAACTATACATCTTTGTATCCCTTTATTACCTACTTTACCATAAAAACATAATAATCAAACAAATATAACTATGCAACTTAAGTTAATCTTTAAATAAATAAATAAATAAATAAAAATTCATTTACAAAATAATCCTGTAACATAAATATATAAAAACTTAAAAACAAAATCTGGATAACTGTAAACGAAAACTAAAAAATAAAAAATAAAAAAAAATGAAAGTAACAAATTAATCTAATCAAAACATCGATCAAGATTATTACATTAAAATTACAAAAGTGGGAAAATTTACCGATCAAGATTCACGATATCCTCCAATCTATAGGCTGAGTTGCGTTGACAAAATGAGCGTGTGTGTCTGTGTGTTTGGTAGAATGTATTAAAGCAATTTAAACATATCATGAGTAATTATAGTTGGTGTGTGTTTGTGATACATTGTTACAACTACTCACTCTTTTCTTGCATGTCTTGAGAACGAAAGTGGTATTATTATGGGGTGACCTAAATATACAAACATGTGTCAATTATAAAGCAGTGTTTCTTTAAAATCTTAATAAAAAAAACAAACTAATTGAAACTTACGTTTATTTTTCATTCACGTCCCGTAACTCTATTTTAATTAACTGTAACATCTGTCATAACTTTTTACAAACTAAAAAGAATTTACAAATTGAACCTTCCAAATTATTAACAAAAGTAACAAATCAACGCATACTATAAGCTACAATATTATAAATGGAAAAATATAAGTACAAAACGTCGGTATCTTTATATAATGTCTTTGTGAAAAAACATTCTGTAATATAACTAAATTACATACACTGAAAATTCGTGAAACTTTAAACATTTAAAATAAATTTTTAATATTAATTTCAACAACAGTCTCATGTAAAACACAAGACATGACCAAAAATTCTAACATTTGATATCATATTTTCAACAACAAACTTCCACAACAATTCAAATACTTTATCAAACATAGACATTCTTAACTATATAAACAAACAAAAAAACTAACTGTTAAATTAAATCGCAAGTTCACTTAATCACAAATGATGGACAAGTCTCAAACATACTTTGTACAAGATGTTGGTGTTCTGTCGTGTGTCAACAAAATGGACAACGTAAAACAACAAGTAATGTAACTTTTGTACACACTATTTCAAAACTTTATTTAAAACTAACACAAAATTTAAAAATATATATATATATATATACAAAAAAAACAAAAAACGCAAACTTCCCCATCTTTCAAACATGTTGTTTGTGCCTTCAAATCATTCTAAAAATTTCACAATTGGGAAATGCTACTAAAAACATCCCATCAAAAAGGATACAAAAGATGAGTATAACATACTTTAACTGATTATTATAACATACACTATCATCACATTACAGATTTACAAGTTTGTTTACAACATGTCAACTTACGCTTATGTTTTTCATGAACATGTAAACAAAAATATACAATCTATAAAATAAAACTTGCTTCAAATACAAAAAAAGTAAAAAAAAAAAAAAAAAAAACTAATTTTAAAATACTTTATTAAAATTACAACTACAAAATATTCCAACATCATATCGTTTAGGCAAAACAAGGCCCTTATTTAAAAATCGTAACCGATATCACCATGTTCGTTTCAATACCCATCAAACACAATCAAAGAACGGTTACCAAACAATGTTCAAATGTATAATGCCAAAAACACAAGAACAATAAAACAAAACTATCACTACTACTATAAAACCAAAACAAACTAAACTTAAAACCACATGACCAGATATCCATCACCACTCACTCAATAAAACAACCAAAACATCACAAAACATATGCAACTACAACTTGCGCGAATGACAAATACCCATCACAAGATCTAAAGCTAAATTCACGGTGACTTTTAAGACGCTCCAAAGAAATAAGCAGTCATGATTAACAAAACAAACAAGCCACTAGGATAACTCAAAAGGAAAATGAAGCAGTTTAAGATTGATGGGAGTTGTAATTTAGTGCAGCATTTTTTTAGAATGAGTGATTATATATACACTATCTGATTCACAGATATCTTGGAGAAGGAACTTACCAAATCCAAATGCGGCAGATAAACAAAAATGACAAACGGTGCATACAAAGAAGTAAACTTAATATACTTTCCTAGCAACCATAAGTGACAAACTGATCATGCAAACGAGGTATTTTGTACCTAATATAAGAACATCTGGCATATGTGATTCAAATCCAACTCCAAACATTAATTACTTGAAAAAGCCATGAAACTGCTCTCATTAATCCAAGAAAATACAAAATGTGATTCGTACCAACTAATACAATCACACAAGCAAAAATATCATAACAAAACACCAAATTTTTTTTTATCATAAGTAATATTTAGTACATCCAGGAAACAAATAAACACAACTATTTACATACAACTTACATATGATAGACATTCAACACAAACTACTACATAGTACATCCAGGAAACAAATAAACAAAACTATTTACATACAACTTACATATGATAAGACATTATACACAAACTACTACATAACTTACATAATTCCTAAAACCTTCTTACGGCGTCTACTAAAGGACCAAAACACAAAATACAACATAAACGTCCTGCATATACAACAACTTAAATTTCCTTACATACGTCGAAACAAAAACTACCATCACCACCTATCTCACCAGAGACAAGATTGAACACCATACCATCACCCATCTTCAAATCCAAAACACCCTTCACTCGAACCCAATCTCCCACCAAGAAAACTCTTGTATTTACATCATCTTTCAATTGCTTATCGAATGAATTCTAATCACCATATAAGACTAAAACCACCGCCTTTAACCACCCTTCATGGGTAACCCACTTTCATCCGATAATTATGAAATGACTTTGGGATGTTCTAAAACCAATATTAAAAACAACATACCACTATAAATGTAAAGATAAAATTAAACATGAAATAAATAAATAAAAATAATTAAAAACAAAAAACAAAAAACAAACCAAACAAAATTAACAAACCAGACATCCTTTCTTTTCAATGCAACCAGATACTCAACAAAAATGAAGTATACAAAACATCCTCGCTTGAAAATACACCTAAATTGACAAAACAATCAACACAAACAAAAACAACGTAAACAAATAATATTCGAGCAACAAACAAGACTCCAAAGAAAATAACAAACACATAAAACCAAAACAAAACACAAATGGAATACAAAAAACAAACCCGAGGGTCGAGGTTTAGAGCTAAACAACTTAGTCTGGATCAATGACAAACCCATCCATTAACTTAAAACAAAATGCCTACTACTCCCCGGATGACGCAACACCAACAACTTAGACTCACGAAATTGAAAAGCTCACATAAACGCCTCCCAAACAACACCAAGAAAGGCAACACCAACTATTTTTTTTCTTTCACTAAAGAATGAAAAGTAACACCAACCTTCCCAACACGACCTTTCACCTCAATCGTAATGCACTTTGAATTACTGTTAATCTCTCGATTCAAGCATCATCTTACAAGGAATTGGCTACAAAATAAAAACAAAACTTTAAAAACCAAGCACAAGAAAATAGATAACAAACAAACAAATGTAAATGCACATACCGATACAAACGAGGATCCTTAAAATTTAAAACAAGACACTTCGTAGAATATGACCAAGTGGTAACCCCATAATCAACTTCATCACCACAAACCGGTGATTAGTTAACCAAAACTTTTCAAACTAATGCTTAAATGAACATACTTTGGATCCAAAGTTAATCACACTTGAAATTAAGTCCGCCCATTTAGTACCACACAAAGACCAACCATGACATTTATCATTCCGCTCCATTTCAATCAACCGAACAACTCCACGAGCATCAGTAACCTCCAAGACGTCAGTACCTTCAACAACATAAGGCGGAAACAACTCCGTAGGCAATTTCTAAATTTAAAAAGAAAAAAACACTTAAACAATAAAAACATAAAAGCAAATAACAACAAAACAAAAAATAAAACAAAAAGAACACAGAATTACCAAATCATGCTCAAATTGACCATGAAGCGAAATGACAAATTCAATAAAACCACCAGACTTTATTCCATCTACAAAACAAAAATAAAAATAAAAAAAAAGAAAAAAAATTATAACCAAAATAAACAAACAAAAACTTACAGAAACATTTGACATCAGAACCCATTACAAACCTGATAAAAATAAATTAGTCAATATATAATTTATAAAAACAAATTAAAAAAGATAAAAAACATACACTACAACAAAAACTATACCTAATGCTACTGAATACAATCAAACAAGCATATGCAACAGACCATTAAACACTATCAAAACTAACACTACTACAGCAGCCTAAAGATAATGTGGGTACTTTACAAGCCTACGAAAAGCTGATAAGAAGCTACAACAAAAAGTTTTTAAAAATATGAAATAACTAGACAAGCAACTAAATATAAACAATGCCAAACCTAAGGTTATTACAACCAAAACTCAGCAAACTATAAATTAAAAGCTATATCGTAAAAATCGATAATGTCGATTGGCTGTGGCAAACTCACGCACGACAAGTGCGCTACGGTGACTAACTTAAGGACTAAAATAAGCCACAAAACACAACCAAAACGCAAAACACATATTATATATGCTTAAAACTAACTAAACAAACAAAATTCACACAACCATTTTAACGTAAATAGGAAATAACTGATAAACAAATGAGTACAATAGGACATCTCATGCTACACTAGCATAATCATAAGGGAAGACTATGAATCCTAATAAGCTAAGCAATCAAGCATACAAATGAAATATAACTATGCAATTTTTTCCTAAATATACGCCAATCGCTTAACTTCATCATCTTGATAGAGAAAGCATCGTAATTCTTCGATTAGGGCGATCAAAAGAGAACATTAATCATCTTCATTGGTTATTCAAAGGACATTAATAGAACAAGAACACCACTTAAGGTATACATAGACGAAAGTTTATGATGTCACTAAACCGTTATCCCGCAAACGCTATCCATTATAATTTATAGGCATGGCATGATGCATGTGAAACTACATATCAAAAGTACTCGGCACTGGTAATTGGTACCCCAAAGGAAAAGTAAGGTTTGATTTATGCCCCTCTTACGATGGTCTCTGTCTTCCTTATGCTTCTTTATGGTCCTACAATAAGTGGTTGTTCGTGGCTTGAGTTATACCCACTTACAAATCATAACCACCAGATATGATACCGAATCATAACCTTGCACATGACAAACCTAAAATACATCATAGTTTATTTTAATGTGATTACTATGTTTCAACAAACATACATTTCAACTATGTAATCCATTAAATGACAGCAACAATTACACATGCATATGCTTTAAAAACATCTAAAGTATAGTCATATTCATATTATTTCAAAACAATGTTTGTTATGAAGTTGTATATCTTGCACAACAAAACACTTACATTAAAAAACCCTAGGATTCTCTCTCCCCCATGGAGAAACCGCCACCACTATCTTCCTAACTTCCTGCCATAAAAATCAACAATATATGTCCTCTCTATCCTATAATGATTCCTCTTTCATTCTAGGGTATGCAATACATCCTATTGTTGCATTTTTCTTCTAAAGATATGGCTAGTAAATCTTTATTTATATCTTATGATTTCTTCATGGTTTTTCCGTACCGCCACCCCTACATCCATTTCTGCCAAACCTTCCTTTCAAATCGATTCTACCTCTCTTGTATGCAATCGCTCGTTAGGAAGTTACTCCATAGAGTGTATGCGTTGAGCTATTATATATACATCCAGCACTTTTCATCATATTATTATTAACCTATACCATCATCCGGTTATCTTTGATAATCGATTTATATTCGTGTTTTTAATCCACCGAGATGATGATCGAATCATAACCTTGCACATGACAAACCTAAAATACATCATAGTTTATTTTAATGTGATTACTATGTTTCAACAAACATACATTTCAACTATGTAATCCATTAAATGACAGCAACAATTACACATGCATATGCTTTAAAAACATCTAAAGTATAGTCATATTCATATTATTTCAAAACAATGTTTGTTATGAAGTTGTATATCTTGCACAACAAAAACACTTACATTAAAAAACCCTAGGATTCTCTCTCCCCCATGGAGAAATCCGGCCGCCACTATCTTCCTAACTTCCGGTCATAAAAATCAACAATATATGTCCTCTCTATCCTATAATGATTCCTCTTTCATTCTAGGGTATGCAATACATCCTATTGTTGCATTTTTCTTCTAAAGATATGGCGCTGAGTAAATCTTTATTTATATCTTATGATTTCTTCATGGTTTTTCCCAACCGCCACCCTACATCCATTCATACCAAACCTTCCTTTCAAATCGTATCTCTACCTTCCGGTATGCAATCGCTCATTGGGAAGTTACTCCATAGTAGTATGGCGTTGAGCTATTATATACATCCAGCACCCTTTCATCATATTATTATTAACCTATATCGCCATCCTGGTTATCTTTGATAATCGATTTATATTCGTGGTTTTTAATCGGGCTTCAAGTGTCGATACCTTTTGGGTTTCGCTTATGTGATGTTTGGGTTGGTTTTGAAGCGTTAACGTAATAATCCATTCCTTTGGGTTTGGATCTTTTGGTTGTGTAAGTTATGGTGTAAGTTTTGGCTCTTCTTTGGAAGTAAAACCATTATTTTGGGTTTTTAATCTTGTTGGTGTGCTTATAACTGTTTGTGGGTTTAGGAGTTGAAAGTCCAAGTTTGGTAGGGTGTTCTTGATTGTTAGTTTGTGAACCGTCGTGAGGTTGGTTTTGGTCTTCACCGCAATGGTGATGGACAATGGGTACTATTGACCATTCATTGGGTTGTGCTTTGGAGGTATTGGGTGTTGTCATGTCTTGTTCACTTTATGGGCATGATATGTTTTCACTTTATGTATTGGGTGTTGTCATGTCTAGTTCACTTTATGGGCATGATATGTTGGTTCACTTTATGTGCACATATCTAGTTTAATCATGTTGATGCTTCGATGACTTGGCTTTTGTCATGATCAATTTGATTGCTAGTATGTACACGTGAATATCAACATTATTAGTGTCTTTAATGCTACATCTAATGTGGATGACATGGTGATTGATTATTCGGTGAAATAACTTGGCTTATGGGTTGGTTTCTTGAAGTTAGAGTTTTCTTAAACTCTATTTTTGTTATGCGAATGATTGGCTTTGTCATTTAGCACATATTTACTTGTGTTGATACAAGTTTGTTGGCGGTATTTGGTCGTGTGTTTAGTTGGAGGATTCCTATGATGTTGGTTTGTGGATTGGTTGCTCATTATTGACATGCTTTATGAGGTTTCTTCATGGAAGTTAAGGTGGACCATCATTATGATTTAGAAGGCTCGAGTGCATTTATTTTCTTTTATCATTCTTGGTAGTTTCACTTTGTTAAGTTATAGGTATAGGAATGGTGTGTCATTCTTATAGTAGTGTTTGTATGTTGCACATGTTGTGCTTGTTGTCGCCCTGTTCGGGCTGAGGGCATGGGATTCACCCATGTCATTTGTACTTCAATGTTTTTTGGTATAATAGAATTTTACCGGGGTGAATTGACCCTTTTACCAAAAAAAAAAACACTTACATCTAAATAAGACCCACAGATGCAACGCCAAACACCCTTAACACAAGATTGTACCACACTAACAACAACACTAACACTCCCAAACACCCAAATCATAAAACATGTAAAAAAATTACAAACACAACATACACTTTCAACCCGCAGAAACAACAAAACAAAATAACAACCACATTTGCGAACGGCCGATATAACAAAACCAAATCGTAAACTACCGGATATAACTTAATTGAAAATCCATACCAATACACATATTGCAACACAAATAACAAATAACTAAACAACTACATGTCGACACCAAGATACACACAAACAAAAACAACCCACCAAACAAACATGCTTACACAGATTAATCAATGCCACTTTATATCTTACAAACCTGATAATCCAACGATTAAATCTAAGCAAGCACAAATGAGCAATACATTACTAAAACAACAAATAAAAATGGATAAACAAAAAACCCCCAAATTAGAAATTAATCAAACCCTAATTAAAAAAACTCAAAAAATAAAACAATACATTAATAACTTACAATTTATAAAGGAGAACCACCAAACACCTTGAATCAACAAGCTATCCATAGCTACAAACGAATATCGATAAAAAAATTAACAACACCAAACACTCGCTAAACATAAAAAAGATAAAAAAAGACAATCAGAAATGCAAACCACAAAAAAACAAACGTATACAAATATTCAAAAAAAAAAAAACAACTATACTTGGATCTTGGATCAAAACACACACTACCAACAAACTGTGGACACACAGGTAAAAAAAGAAAATGAAAAAACGTTTATAAAACACACTACCAACTAACTGTGGACACACAGGTAAAAAAAGAAAATGAAAAAACGTTTATAATAGGTTAAAAAACTTTAATAAACGTAAAAAAAAAAGAAAAAAAATTACACTCTCTACCCTATACTATAAACAAATATCATGTATGGTACTAAATAAATAAAAATACACTAATACACCCTAATTTAATTTCAAATTGCAATTCTAACCCTCGTAAAAATATTTCCAAAATACAAAATTTAACAATTTTAAAAACGGACACAATGGCCATTTGACAACAACCAAAAATAAAAATACAATCCAAACAACAAAATAAAACCGTTATACCACTTTCAAAAGAAAAGAACATAACTGACCAATATCAGTAAACAAATTATGTGCACACAAAAAAGACCGTTAAAGCACTTTCAAAAATAAATACCATAACACCCAATATCGTAATACAACAACAACCAAAAATTAAACAAGCGCACTTGATATATAATAAAACAAGTAATAATCACTACAACGACCAAATTTAAAAAAATATACATAAAAAAATAATAAACATGCAATTTACCAATACAAAAAAAAAAAAAAAAAAAAAGAAAAAAGAAAAAGAAAACACCCTATATATATTAACAATATTATTAATTATGTTAACATAAAATATATCACTCTATACTTTATGTAATCGAGATATGTTTTCATCATTTGCAAATTCAATTATATGAACACCACTAATAAAACTATAAAAAATCTATATGTTATGTATAATATCACATAAAAGCAAAATAAACAATATCATAAATACAAATCTTCAGTAGAAATCTAATTATTACTCTTCTAAATAATAATGCACGCCCAAAACGACACATGATTAATTATATTCATATAAAAATTATGTTCAAACTATATCAACAAACAAAACATAAGCACATTATACCTTATCTTTATTAGACATAACATTAAAAAAAAAAAAAAAATAATTAAAATAAAAAAAACAAAACAAAACAAAACAACACAAACCAAAATACTAACCTTATTTAAGTAGTTTAAAAATTAGACAAAACATCAAATAAACATGTTTAACCTATCATTGAACTTTTAATTACTTTATGGTATATATATGAAAAACAAATACAAACAAATAAAAACCATTAGTCATACTCGTCCATCGGACGGTTTTGACACTATATATATATATATATATATATATATATATATATATATATATACACATATTTTGTTCACACAACCAACGATCCTATAAACTATGTACTATTTTCCGTACATTATCTTCTGGACATCATTAAACCAAATTGCTTCTACTTTCGAAATTGCTTTCCAAGTCATAATTTCATAAGCCGGTATACCATCAAACATTGAAAAAGCTATTTTTACACATAAACAATGCCAAAGCAACAACAAACAATGGAAAACTTATAAAGTTTCATTTAACTTTTTTTTTTGGGTAAAGGGTTTCCCCGGTAAATATTATTACGCCAAAAAACAATGAAGTACAAAGGATGAGAGTGAGTCTCTACATCTCAGTCCCTAAGGACACTTACATGCTAAACCAGCAATAAACCAAACAACTATATAAGAATGACAGGCCATTCTTATAACTAACATAATAAAAACATACTACCTATGACGACCTTTGAGACGGACATCATGCCCAAACGGCATGTGCTCATAACCATCATAAGACTCCAAATCATCAAGAAATCCAGCACCAGGTAGATACTCGGGCATGCAAACTTCATCATCGTCCTCCAAAGACGAACACCCATGAAGAGTAGAAATACCATGAGTACCAGCAAATTGCTGCCACAAGCTACCCTTGCCACTTTCCACAGGTACATCACTAGTAGCGACATCACCCATCTGCTCCAAATTAGGTACCTGTACCTTCCCCATGCTTGGACAATCATCACCCTTTAACATACTAGAAGAAGTACCATTCAAGTCATCTTTAGAAGGTCGATCTAACGGGCAGTCCCAATGCGCAGGAGTATCAATGGCATTCTTCTTATTGGCAGGTTTAGAAACAGGTTTATACACAACACTAGGCTTTGGTTTGAAAGACCTAGGCCTATGGTTGGCTTTAGCATCCTTATTTCCAACCTTATCCGAGTGAACTCCCCTAGTAGCCCCACTATCCTGTTTAGTCGAACCCGAACCACCAGTAGCCTGTCTTCTCCTAAGAGGGCAACAATCATCCTCATGGTTAAAAACATTACATTTAGAACATCGAGATGGCCACCATTCATATTCGACTTCAAGAACTTCCATATAATGACCCTTACCCATAGGCAAAGGTATAGCAACATCAATTGACTCCAAAACAGCCTTTTCAGCAGATAATTCAATTAGAACCCGTGCATAAGAATATCGACCCCAAGGATTACGACACATAGCACTAGTACCTTCATCCATTCTTATAACACGACCAAGCTGTTGTGCAATCAAACTAACACCAAGCTTCGAATCACGCAATGCGGTACATTATGAATAATAACCCATCTGGTACCTTAGTAATCTTTCCTCTCCAACCTTGTATTAGGAACCCAAGTCTTCAAGAACATAGGATTCGACTTAATACCGAAATGAAAAAACCCTAACTATCTCTCTCCTGAGGCGATTCCGACCTCCCTCCCTCCTCTTTTCCGATCAGATCTAAACATTCCATTAAACCGCCTCTCTATTATTTATAATAATATGCAATCGGTTTATGGATGTGATTATATGGGAGGGGTTGTGTCTTGTTTATCACTTTAGTATCTTGTGAAATCGCTGCTCTTTCAACATAAACCCTAATCGTATGTTTTTTCTTTTTGTCGGTTTTTTATCGATTATTTATTGGGATTAGGTGTATTGATCATTCCTTTTAAACCTTAAACGATTTCTTAATGCTAATCTTGAATCGTTGAAGGTGTTAACCCTAAAACGATTTTTTAGGGTTTCATATGCTTAATTATCGATCGTTTATAATGTCATGGTATTATCTTTATTCGATCTGCTTGATGGTGCTTCATATATCAGGTTTATCATTGCATGGAGCCTTGTTTAGGGTTTCGTATTATTATGCTGGTATATGGTACTTTTTTGGATGGGGCTTAACGATATACAAAACCTTGTTAGGGTTTCGTATCTTCTTCATCTGATGATGGACGTGGTAATCAAAACTTTTGGTTTTGATTTTATTGGTTAGTGCTCTTGCTGGTTGTGATGATGCTTCTGATTGTGGTTATTACATGATCCTTAGCGTGTTGTGAGGCAACTGTTTGTGCTAATATGGCTGGTAGTATGATATAAGTGGGTTTTTGAGAGAGATGTAAGTCAAGTTTGAAGGTAATCTTGTTCAAAAACCTCTCATCTGTTTGAAGGTCGTTATTTGATTCATATTTTGGTTGGCCTTGTGAGACGTGCTATTCGAATCATCATGGACATGTTTGCTGATTTTTACATTGGTCTTGGGTTCGTATTAGCTGGAAGTTAGGGGTTGTTACCCTATGATTATGTTCTATGCTCGGTATCACATTGGGGTTTGGTTTAGCATCTCAACGTACACTTTTGGAGCGAGTTTTGCTAGCTGCTCTATCCGTGGTTTTAGAGTCTTCCACCAATCGTTGTGCGAAATTTGTGAACTGATTCTTTTTGCTGATTACTTGATCATGGGTTTGATGTGCGTGGGGTTTATACGTATTTGTTGGTTATTATTATTGGTGTTCTGGTTTGCATCTCAACATACACCTTTGGAGCGAGTTTGAGCTTGCTGCTCTATCCGTGGTTTTAGAGTCCTTCACCAACCGTTGTGTGAAACTTGTGAACTGTACTTCAATTTGAGGATCATGATATTGTATATTTGGGCCCTTGCTGGAAGTTTGGACTACTATGGTGACTTGAAGATTCAAGTATTTCTACTTGAAGTGCATTTATTTTTATTCTTTTATCGTAGTAGTCGATGTTTAGTTATAAGTGTGATGCATCACGCTTATTTTTTTTTTGGGTAAAGGGTATTCTACCGCAAAATATATTAATCACAGAACAAGTTTAGAACAATGGAATGTGGCGAAAGTACCACATTAACCTCAAGCACGCTGGCAACAACCCCGATACACAATTCGCTCTTGACGGGCCACAGAGCGAAAAACTAATCACATACAATAACTAACACACCAATAGAAACCACCAACGAAGGAAGCGAGGAATCGCCACAAGCATCCATAAACCTCTTGAGGGAGATTGATGAATCGGATGAGGCGCTTTCCTCATAAAACCTTTCAAGAAAAAACCCGGAGGAAAACCTGGTAAAGGGAAAAAGAGTCATTTGTCAGCTTATATTGTAAGTTATAGAATGATGTTGCATTCCTATAGAAGTCTGTAAGTGTCCTAAAGGGACTGAGATGAGGATTCACCCTCATCCTTTGTACTTCAATGTTTTGGCGTAATATATTTTAAGGGGTGAATTAACCCTTTACCCAAAAAAAAGTTCGACTTAATAAACCAAGGACCACCCTCAAGCACCTTATTCATACCCACTTGGTCTTAAATTTAAAAAGGAAGAAATCACTACGCATCATTACACACTGAAACCAAACTTGCCCCATGCTTCCCATAATTAGCAACAATAGGAAAAGCTAATCGTTGTCCAAGGAAATAGCGCATATCGTATTATCAAAATTAGGCGCATATCATCAACAACGCTAAAGGGATAACAACATTAGCACCACCAATCTTACACCCTTCCTCTAGTCTATCACCACAATCCATAGATGCAACCACCAATATCATTACTTAATTAGGTTCAACATTAGTATTCAAATGATCATCCGAATGTAGACTAGGAGAACTTACACTACCACATGTAGCAATGTTTGGATCCGTAACACCAGGAGTAGCGCTTGGTTTCAACAACCAAGAACCATGATTAGGAAGAGCAAAACTCCCCGTCTTACCTCCCAAACCTGCACTTTTCCGTATAGATTTCAATGGCTGCTTATCGTTAACAATTACCTTGCCATCAATATTGCTAACCTTAGTAGCCAACCCACTAGCCTTCAAAGGCTTCTTACCATTCAAGAACCCCGATTCCATCTCCCTTATACCCACGAACACGATGAATGACTTGCAATAATACTACCAACAGCGGTAGGATAACAACCAAACCCTAAAGCGGTTACATGCAATAGCGTGCAATTATCAATAGAACTAAACCCAAACGAGTTTAGTTTAACGTTAAGCTCGTAAATCAACACCAAACCGAATAATATTAAAAGATATAACCTTGAGTACCGGAATTCAAATGCGCAATCCAAAAGCGAAACCCTAATAAAGGATCGTTTACGAAGCGGATATGGCTTTCAATGTGAAGCAATAAGGATGATCGACCTAATATAAGTAGTAATAAACCGACTTAGATTAAGGAACCAAAGGTGTGATCAAGATAATTAGTGAGTTAAACCCTAACAAAAGCGATTCACCCAAGAACTCCTTAATCACGAAAAAACAAGGAGATCGACACGAAGGAAGTTCACTAGGAGATCCAATTCGATCCAAAATTAAAGAAAAAGGCAAATTAGATGAAAAACGATTGAGATTAGGTTAGGGTTAAAAATCGCCACATGAGAGAACTTTTAGGGTTTTTAGTCTTTAACTTTATCGAGTCTTAGAATGGAATAAAGACTAAACTTGTTTGTACTAATTTAGGTTCGTTTGAGCTTCCCACTATCCTTTGTTTGATTGTCACTTGATTGCGTATTCTTTGAGGTGAGTTTATAGCCCACTTTTACTTGATAAACTATTTTTATAAACTTTGGGGTGAAAACATGCAAACCGTTTTGATTTGGCTCGAAACTTTTATAAAACTATTGCGTAGATTAGCCTAAGCCCTTTTGTATCCCATAAGTGCCTACTTCATGAGCGTCAATTCCTGCTTGGGAAGTGCGAATGTATATGTGGAAAACAAGAAGGGGTTGAATAGTTTTACCGATTAAAACTTTGTTTAAAACTATTTAGATCGACTTATGTCAATCTATTTAAATGTGTATGTTGGATGTTGATAGGTAAGCATACAAATAAGTAAAGCAAAGATAAAGAGTAAGAAGCACAAAACCACAACGCGAGTATTTATAGTGGTTTTTTTGGGTAAAGGGCATTCCACCGGTAAAATATATTACACCAAAAACGTTTAAGAACAATGGAATGTGGTGACGTACCACATTAACCGCAAGCAATAAACACCACAACCACTAAATCATTTATGGCAGCCATAAATGAGAACTAGCTAAAACCAAATAAACTACCAACCCACAACCGGCATAAAAACCATACATAAAAATTTATGCAAAAGCGAAATGAATCCTAACTAAGACGAAAATCTTGAAGACCAAAGAACCTTTATTTGAGCGGGGAGAGAGACCAAAATCATCATCATCATAATCATTGCGGTCACTGTATCCGCTTTCCATTTCTCGAAAGACTTTGCTCCTTACCGCCACCTCGAGTACAGCGATCTCCAGCGTGGTCATCAAACACTTCATCATCATCATTGTCGGAAACTTCCACATTGCCCACTTTATAGAATGGGTTACCCACCTTGGATAAGTTTTATATGGATAAGAAAAAGTACTAGGCTTGGAGGCCTCGACCGCACCTTCTCGACAAACCACTCACAAGGCGATCTTGTGATCCTTTCTCCTCTGGTGAACCCCATCCACATCCTCCACCACCAAAGAGGCCAAAACATTAAACGAATTAGAAGCCTTCGAGTTCTTACTAGTAGATTGAACCTTAGGATCAATCTGTTTTGGTCTCCAAAAATTTTGTTTAGGCTTATTAAGCCTAACACCTCTAATAGGACGAGATTGAGACGAAGATGCCACATTCATCCCTTTGTACTTACGATTCCTAACCTCTGTAAATCCCTCATCATGATCATCCACCGGACTAGATTCCTTAGCTGCCACATTAACGTTATTACGAGCAGGTCTCCTTAACGATTTGGGCAATCAAAAAGTATGCCCAAAGATTTCCAAACACCACAATGTGAGGCTTCCATTCATATTCAACATCAATAATCGTCGTAAAACCATTACCATCTTCATTCGGAATAGCCATAGTAACAATGCTCTTTAGTTCGAATTTGCGCTTAGTTCAACTAAGGCGCGAGCAAAACTAATATGGTCCCATGACTCGACACACATAGAACTAGTAAAGGCATCCAACATAATCGGTTTCCTATTTGCGTAGCAATTAAGCTCAAACCATCTTACGGAATAAGCAACCGTTATGCAATTTAATCAAACCGGTACCTTGGTTACCTCATCCCTATTCAGAATGCGTAGGAGTCCATTTGTTGAGAATAATAGGCGAATTACGAATAATCCACGGACCTCGTTCCAAAACACGATCCACGCCCTCCTTGGTAGCAAACTTAAAAATGTACACACCATCACCGTTTTCATAACCTTTTGCAAACCGTATTTTCCCCAAGTATTTTTAACATAACTTTGAACATTCGGAAAGCAATTGTCTTACCAAGAAGTAACCAACCAATGAGAATGAGATTTGGTTGAGTAAGAAGATATGGATGGATGGATGGATGTCCTCTCTACTAGAAATCCGCCGCCACTAACTCTCTAATTTCGGCCATAAACCAATCCACAAATGTCCTCTATCCTTCTTGGGTATACAATACGTTTACGTGAGTTGTGTTTCATATTGAAGTTGTGGCGGCTAGTGGCTAGTCGAAACCCTATCTATCTCTAAATTTTTAACGTTTTCTTTAGGGTTTGGTTAACTTTGTTGGTGTCGATCGTATTCCTAAACAGACCCTATATTATTGGTATGATCATGGGGTGTCTTGTGCTTTTATTGCTTTATCCTTGGTAATTTTGGGTTGAGTGCGGCTTAACTACAAAACCTTTTAGGTTTTATTTGACGATTCTGTAAAGTGGCATTATCTGATGCGTATTGGTCTAATGGAACCCTAATTACCTGGGTTTTCATTTTTTATCATTGCCGGTGTGTGAATCTGCTTGCTACTAGGCACGTTACCCTTTTTAGGGTTTGTTTGTTGAGGGCTTGTTATTCGATTTAGGTATTATATATGTGGGTTTTCTGAGAGATGCAGAGAGTTGTCAGTTGTGTTGTTGGATGTTAGGGATTGGTTATCTCTATTGTTTGTTTATTACGGATCCTATTTGCTATGTCATTCTTATGTTTGTGCGGATCGAGATTGATATGTTATTGTACAAGTTATGGTTTGTTCACCCTTAGTATCGTTCTTGATGTGCTTATGTTATTTGCAACTTTGTTGTTGCCAATTGCGATGATGGGGATCAAAAGCGGTTGGATTGTGTAGGTCTCGTTTGTCTACATAATTCTTTTCGTCACATTGCTACGACCTAGTGTTTAATTTGTTCATCATGATGTGGGTCGTTTCTTTGTTGATTACTATGGACGTTAGGGTTTTATGTAAACCCTAATTTCGATTCGTTATCTTCATTATTTGGTGGTTTGCGGCTGATGTTGTAAGGTTTGGAAGTTCCTAACGTTCGTTAGGATTGGTTGGGTGATATCCTAATGATGGCGTTCTTGTACGCCGGTTGGATATTCATGTGTAGTGGTGTTTCATGTACTGGCGATGGGTGTGAACATGGTCTTTGTTCTTGAGTTTTACGATTTCATTTCATAACCTAGCATATATGATCGCCTTTGGGTTTATGATGTATGGCATTGTTTGGCCATATGTAAGTTGTGTATTGTAAGTTAGGGACCGTTGCCGATTTTCATCTATGACTATCGTTATACATTGATTTCATTCTTAGCTAGAGTTTTCAATCCTTGAAATCTTTAGCGATTCGATGATGGATCAAGTCATAGTGTTGGTCGCTGGTAGGATGTTGCTTGTTGTTTGGTCTTTCTTGGATCAATGTGGGTTCGTTGCGTCTTTTGGTGAGGATGGAGGTTATTTTACCATGGTTAAAAGGCTGCTTAAGTGGTATGTTATGGACTTCTATGACGACTCTTGAAGATTCAAGTGTTCTTATTTAAATAGTGTTTAATTTGTTATCTTTTATAGGCATTGTAATTTTTGTTCAATTATTAGTTATAAGAGTGGATTGTCACTCTTATATTGTAGTTATTAGTAGTTATATGAATGATGTGTCATTCTTATATGAGAATCTGTCGATGTCCTAAGGGTGACATGGTGAAAGTCACCCTCATCCTTTGTACTTCAATGTTTTAGTATAATGCATTTTACCGGTTGAAACATCCCTTTACCCAAAAAGTAACCAACCAATGTATTCTCATATCGACATAGAACTTTTCCATAACAGCCCTAGGAAGTACCGTATCATGGGACTCAATCGGGCCTCATTAACCAAAGACACGAAATTCACTATTGGACGTGTCTGAGTAGCATTTAGGACATTAGCAAATGAATGACAATTGTTTGAGACTCACCAACCGTAGGACCAGCCCCGTTTATGCACCTCGTTAAGGTTATTTTCCTCTTTATAAACGACATCATTACCCATAATAACTACGGTTCAGTTGAGCCATCATTCGTATAAGCATTCCTCTCATCACCCACCTCGTTGCCTACTCCACTCCCGAGTCACCTACTCGAGTTCGTAATCACTACAAAACACAAACTCCTTGTGGTGAGAAGCCTTCCTGGCGTCGCCTACTCTTTATTGATTACAAGGCTAGAACACGGGTTCTTCCAGGTAGAACCAAACCTATCACAGCGTCGCCTACACTTTATCCGGTATAAGGCTAGATTCAGGTTCCATTACAAGGAGGAATTACTACCCAACACTACACAACACTTATCCCAAGGAGATCTACTCCTTATTACAACATCAACAAGGATATCAATATCTTTTGACCCAAACTAATCTATCTTGTACATGATGCACCATATCGAATGTACACCTAGGCACCTTTCACTAATGCCTTTGACACGACACTAGGCACCCTTCACTAATACCTTCAACACGGACTTTCGGCACCCTTCACTAATGCCTTTGACACAAATCTTGACACCTTTCACTAATGCCTCGACTTGACCCTTTAGACATCTCTCACCTATGTCTTGACACAACACCTCTATTGAGAGAAGAAAGAACTATCAACAAGATAACCTATGTAGTCTTAATGATGACGAAGCTTGGCAACCCATGGACTTGAGCTTGCTCGACTTCAAGAGGTGGTGATCTCGCCTTTAAGTGGAACCTGAGAATCACACAAACACTAAGCTACATAGAAAGATCCTTTGGATCGAGGTTAGAAAGTTTACAACACTAAGAGAGAATGTGTGAAAGGGGTAAAGTACAATGAAGAAATGGCTCACTATTTATGAGACAAAGTTCACTCATTTTCCCGGATCCACGGATCCCTTACATGAGGATCCATCTAGTGCAAACACAGGGATCAGTGGGGCGCTCCCCCAAATGGGTTATGGGTCATGGATCATGGGTCATGGGTTATGGACTTTGGATCATGGGTATCCGAATAGATATAATGTATCTAGAAGATGCAATGCATCTATTCAATGGGTCATGGGTTAGCTCCATGGGTTATGGATAATACCATTATGACTTCATGCATGATGTCATGCAATGGGTCATGGGTTATGGATCATGCTCCATGGGTATGGGTCATGGACTTTGGGTTTTACCCAACTACATTCAATATATCTAGTTAATGGGGTCAAGTACTAAGATTCTTACCCATTACATTACCCATTACAATACATACTAAGTATGTATATATATACCATTATGTAAACACTAGTCGTTATACATATGCATTACTATAACATGAAAACACTATTTCTTGTTTAGTGTTTTATGAAAACGTAAGTGTGTTAGTAAACTATTGGCTCAAACTATTTCGTATTTTATTTGTTTCCTTAAAATGATTTTCGTTTGTTATCGACAAAACATTGAGGATAAGTAAAATATAAATAAGCGTTTTACGAGCTTATTTGTATTAACAATCTCCCTTTTTCAAAACAAAAAGAGCGTCGAAAAGAAACTAACACATAGTTTTGAAGAAAAACATGTGAAAAGTAAAAATATGAAAAATAGAGTAAGAGATGAAAAATTATCATCTTAGCTCCCCTTGACGGTGCTTCCCTTTGTTGAGCGTCGGGTAATTAGGAAGGCTTAACTAGTGTTTTGCAATATCGTTTTCAAATGGTTTGTCTTTTAGATGAACATGCTCCCCGCAGCGAGTGCTCCTTGGTGAGGAGGGCGTCAAGTAGTAATGTAAACCTATGTGAAAGTATTGCAAATGATTTTGCAATTGTTTTGCTTTGACAAGAAACTCCCCTTGTTGAGGGTGTCAAAGTCTTCAAGTGTATTGAAAATCTACAAAACAAAGGTTAGAAAACAAGTATATAATGCATAATTTCACGCAAATAAGACTCAAGTTAGTAATAAAAAGGTCTTCTATTACACAGTCCCATGGTTCCTCCTTGGAGGGATCCGTCTAGGCTAAAAAGAGGATCAAATGCACTGTAAGCTTAAGACAACAATGGTGATGTAAAATGTGATGTTAACATCAAAATAAGTTATGTGTTAAGGCACCAAACATATTCTCAAGGCGGTATGGCATATAACATGTAATTTCATTCATAAAAATACGAGAAATGATCTATATATCTCTAAAACTAAGAGAATGAGAATGATATTATTACCATCTTCTACTACTATTGGAAAAAAACGACCTAATCACGGCCTCTACCCTCTTATGATTCCTTGTCGTTCGTGGGTATGCAATCCATTGTTTGGGTTTGTTTTCTTTCATAAGATAGCGGTGATGGTGTTATTGTTATTAACATTAACGATTTCCTCATAAACACTATTGAATCGATTCCTTATTCTGCTTTCATGATTCTTTGATCGTTTTGGTTTTAGGGTTTGATCTTACGGTTTTATCTCTTCTATAAAACCGTTTTTTGAGTTTTATTGGCTGCTTGAAATCTAACTTTTCTTTATTATCTAATCGTTCTGTGATTTAGAGAGTCGATTTATGATTTAGGGATTCAAAGTTTGTGATTATCGTTATATCTAAACCGCTTTGGGTTTTATCGATCTTTTAATGGGGATTACATGTCGGTTTTGATTTCATCTAAAGATCGTTTTCTTGCATATATTATCCTCATGGTCTGTGATTGCCTATTTTTAGGAATGTTTTTTGGAATGGCCTTATGATTATAAAACCTTTTGGTTTTTACATTCGATCTTTGTATGGTGCTTAGTGAATTACGGAACCTAATTTAAGGTTGTGTATCTTTCTTGGTCGAGATCCTTGTTCGTGATGTTGAATCACAGTTCTTGACCGATTGTCAATCTTTGCAAGGGGTTGTTTGATGTTAGTTGGTTATGTTCTTAATGGTTAAACCATGATCGTGGGTTGGGGAGATGGATATTCTGGTGTGAGCTCGTATACATTGTATACGGTTGGGTTCGTAAATCCTTGTACTACAACCATTGGTTTCGATCTAAGACAACTGTATGACTTGTTATTGTTGCTGCTGGTTGTCTTGCTTTAGGATCATTGTACATCGTTTAAAGTCATGTTGCCAATCTTATTAATATTGCCTTTTGATCGATGATCTTGGTTTCTAAGGAAGTTAGGGTTGTTTGATCATGATATCGTTACTTAGACATGGTATTGTTACGGTTATCTATTGGTCTTGAGCGATCTTGCTATTGTTATCGGTTTGTGATCGTGTCAATGACTGGTATGTCTTGTGATGATTGTTGATGGTTGTTAGGGTCGTTTACCCTATAGTTTTCTTATGCGTGTGGCAAACATGGATTGCAGGGGCGATGTCATTGGATTCTTGAATGTTTCTTTGTTGAGTGCGATGGTGTGGACTTGGTGGTTGTTTGATTTGATCATCATTGGTATACAACGGGTTTGGCGAGGTTATTTGTCACTTTCTTTGCTTATTCATGGTCTATCATTGTTGTTGCTAATGATGTCATGTCATGTTCCATCATTGTTGTTGCATATGACTTGATCCTTGGTTGTTGTCTTCATGTGTTTCATTTGTATTTGTTGGAAGATTGGTTCAAGTTCGGATATCTTTGGAAGGTTGGGTCGCTTAGACCATGTTTATGCTTTAAATTCGATTTGCTCTGAAGTCACTCTTATTAGGTTATTAGATTATGCTTTTGCAGAATAATAATAGAAGGCATAATTGGTTGAAGTGGAAGTTTGAACTACTATGGCGATTTGATGATTCAAGGATTTGTCTAATTGAATTGCATTTAATTTGTGTTATTTTTATAGTCGTTGTAGTTTATGTTCAATGTAAATTTATGTCCATTGTAAGTTATAAGAATGGCGTGTCATTCTTATATGAGAATCTGTAAGTGTCCTAAGGGGAGATGAGGAAGTCACCTCATCCTATACTTCAACGCTTTTGGTGTAATGAATTTTCTGGGGTGTATTAACCCTTTTTCCCAAAAACTAAGAGAATGTCTTTAACATGAAATAAGATTCCTAATCAATCTAAGTTAAGCTCAAGACTAGGACACCACTTGATACCTTAAGTTCAAGGTTGTTTAGGTTTGTTGACCTTATCGAAGCGTTCGAGGTGATAAAACATGAAGCGTAGCTCTTCACATAGTTCATGTACCAAGCACTGCAACATGTTGAGGAAATGGTGGTGGTAGAAATGGAATGGCTTGAGATGGTAGGTTGGTTGAGGTTCCACAAAAGAAGGAAGGATTTGTGGAGGAACATTTGAGGTGGTTCAACCAAAGGTGGTGGTGGTGGAATATGTCGAGGATGGTGGTAGAGGTATCTACTTTCATGTGATCGGGTAGTTGACTTTGATGATTCCTCATAATCCAAAAGGGACTATTTGAGGGTGATGGAGAAAAGGATACGGTGCTAGTGTCGTTTCAACGCCATGGTTTTGTTGTTCGCTATTCTCTCTATTGAGGAGCTTGTTGGCAATGGTGGAGGATGAGATGGCCTAGAAGGTAAGTCCTCTAAGTTATAGAGGTGTGGAGATGAAAGTGAAGTGGTGAATGATAAGGCTTTGGGCACTAAGGGTGATGGTTTAGCGGAAATAGGGGTGTTTGGTTTAGGAGGTATAGTAGTGTTTGGTAATGGTAGTTTTGTGGGAACAATCCTTTTAGGGATTGGTTTGATTGGTTGAGTTGGTGGAGGAGAAATCCTAGCGTTTGTGGATTTAACGGGAGATGATCCGGTTGAGGAAATTTCGTTAATAACACGAGAAAGTTTCTTAGGTGGTCCTTTGGTGGAGGAGTTGGCACTTGGGGCTTTCCTCATGATGAGATGATAGAAGGTTAGTGAGATAGAGGCTTCTAGTTCCTAAGAATTAAGTTGTAGATGGTGACTTTGAAGTCTAACAAGATGGTTTATAAAGGAAGGATTTGGCAAGTACATTCAAGGCTTAAGCCACTAAGATCTTTCAAAATGCAATGATTTGCATGCACAAGAGTCAACTTGATTTGTCTTGATCAAGAAGGTTAATTGAGGTAGATGGGTGTTCAAGTTAGCAAGGAGAGCTTGAAATGATTGTTTTAGCTAGGATTAAGCTGAATCATCGGGCGGTTTCCACGGTTTCCTCAATGAGGGATCCGTCTGCAGGCTTATCCTATGGATCGGCTCTCGTGAGCCAGAAAAGAGAAAATAATGTTTTGTAAGGTCTAGTACTTATACATCTTGAGTGTTTCAGTCTTTTTAAGTGTCTTAAATGGAAGGAGACTTAAATGATCAAGGAAATGAGTGATGGTAGCTAATGATTGGCTTTTATGGAAGAAGATAGGACTTTATGAGCACAATGGTGATAAAATATGACACTAATGGATTTGAGAGTGTTAAGTGGACTTAAAGGATCTAGAGATCGGGGTGATATCTTAAGATAAATTTGGAAAATTCCTTAAAATCATAAGAAATGAAAAACTAGCTTTTGGCCCATTTGAGGTAAGGATGACTAAAATAAATTTGCTAAAATTGAAGAAATATCAAACTAGAAGTCTAGAGATGTGAGAAATGATGTGTGAGCATTGGAGCAGAAATATGGTGAGTTTAGGTGAATTGATAAATCAAAAGCACTTTGAATGTGATCCTAAGTTAACTATAAGCGAGCGATCTTTATTGTTCTTAGGTATGCAATACATTATTTAGGGGTGTTTTCTTAATAGAAGGCAGTTTTTATATATCATTAACGATTTTTCCTATTCAATTTCCGCCATAAAACCTCATCTACGTCCTCTCTACCCTCTAATTCGTTATTGGGTATGCACACGTTGTATTTGATCGTTTTTATTTAAAGAAGTGGCGGTGATTTCTTTTCTCATGAATACCTTATGAAATCTCCATATCGATGGTGGCTGGTCGTATCATGATCCTAATCGTTCTTAAATCGTTATACTTCGGTCTTCTTGATCGGTATACCCTAATCTAGGGTCGGTTGGTTTAACGATCATGGTTTAATCATTTTTTTGTTTATGATGTGCTCTATTAGCGAAACCCTAATTCTAGGTTTCTTATCTATTATCGATGGTTGGCACGATCTTTGATTGCAATTAATTGGTGCTTGATATATGCTTGATGGTGGTGTATGCTTCAACGATCTAATGGAACCCTAAATTAGGGTTTCGTTATATTTTCTACGTGATGATTATCGATCATAACTCTAAAGGTAAACCCATTCTAGGGTTTGTTTTGTTGATTGCAAGTTCTATATCGATTTAAGTATTATGTCGCGGGTTTTTGAGAGATAGTGTTATTGGAAGTTAAGTTTTGTTGGGTTCTTATTCAACAACTCAAGAAAACGTTATTGGAAGTTAGGGTTGAATACCCTATTGTTGTATCATGCATTGATATGGCTCTTTGGAGTTGTGTATGTTAGGGTTTTGGTAGACCTATGATTGGTGTCAATTCGATCTACTTTGCTCTACATGGCTGGCCGTTGTTACTATGTTGTGTGGGGGTGATGGTGTTGAATCGACTTTGATTACGATCGGCTTATTCTTGTTATGGTTTATCTTTGGTACCGTAGTGAAACACAGGTGATTTGCTATCTTCATGGTGTCATTGATGGAAGTTAAGTTTTTGGGACTCTTGTTCAAAACCCCATGTACACAATCACGGATCAGTTGCACTCTTATTCATCTTGGGGTCTCGTGATTGTATATCTTTGGAAGTTAGGGTTTGTAAATCGCTCTTGGTCATCATCTTGGTGTTTATGAATTGTGTTCGGTTTAGCATCTAAACATACACCGTTGGAGCAAGTTTGCTTCTTTGCTCTATCCGTGGTTTTAGAGTCTTTCACCAACCTTTGTGTGACATTTGTTAACCTGAATCTCAAGGCGATGATCCATGTGTGGGCAAGTTGGAGGATTCTTCATGGAAGTTAAGGTGGACCGCCATAGTGATATAGAAGGCTCAAGTGCTTTTCTTGAGTAATATTGTTATTTTATGTATTTTGTCATTATTGGTAGGTTCATTTTATTGTAAGTTATAGGAATGGGTGTGTCATTCTTATATTTGTGTTTGTAAGTGTCCTTAGGGATGAGGTGAGGGATATCACCCTCATCCTATGTACCTCAATGTTTTTTGGAGTAATACATTTTACCAGGGTGAATTAACCCTTTTACCCAAAAAAAGATTTTTCCTAGAATCTGAAGGGGGTGGGTCGAAACCTTAATTGGTGCGTTAGTATGATGTTCAATCTGTTGGGTGTTAGGGTTTCAATCATTTGTCTCCTCCTAATTCCTATAATGGCGAAACCCTTTTTAGGGTTTCTTATTTGTCCATCGATTGGAGGCCTAGTTGTATCATCATTATAACTGCTGGAGCGTGGATCTATTTGAATGGAACCTTTGTTAGGGTTTCGTTTTATCTTTAATTTGTTGGTGGTGATTATTTTCTGCACGTGGATATGATGATTGCATGTTCTATTGCAGATATTGGTTATTTGATAAGTGGGTTTTGAGAGAGTGGTTGAATGTATGTTAGGGTTCTGTTTAATCCTAGTGTTCTTTCATTGGTAGTTGTTTCGATCGGTTTTACATGAGACCCTAACTTTTAGGGTTTCTTTCTCTTGACTGCTGCAACGTTATTGAAGTTAGGGTTTTAATCCATTGTTCGTGGATCTATTACGTTATTACTTGATTCGATTAGGTGATTTGTGGTATTGGGTCTCGCGCTAATCGATTGTAAGTTAAGTTTGTGGGTAACTTGTTCAAAAACCTAATACCATCGCAAGATCATTCTTTGGTTATTCTATTATGTGTCCGGTGATTGGTATTCTTTGCAAGGTAGGGTTTGTTAACCCTATGAGTGTCACACAATGGTCCTTATGCTCGTTGCTGGTGTAGTGTGATGTGGTTGTGGTCATTCAGGTTCCTAATGTTTTAGGATTGTTCGTATGGTGTAAGTTGCATGTTCGCTGCATTGTTGTTACCATTCAAATTGGTTTCTTGCCATTGGTACCTACATACTCACGTTGGTATCTATATGATTCAACGTAATGGCGTGGCTTGGTTATCGTTTATTTGAATGGTTGAGTTTTGTTTATTAATCCCATCGTATTTTCAGACTTGTTGTTTATTGTCTATAAGACGATGGGAATGATGGAGGTTTTGTTTGTGGTGTTGTGCTACTACAAACATATTGTACGTTGATGATCACTTGGAAGTTGATTGGAGGTTGAAGTTTATTTGTTGTTCGTGCTTTCTAGTGGATTGATATAATCTTAATCTAAGTTAATTTGTAACTTTTATGGGAATCTGCTTCGCTCGTATAGTGATGGAAGTTAAGTCGAAGGGTCTTATTCAAACCCTTATTATCATCTTTCTTGGACTTGGCATTGATTCCGTTAGGTTTATTATCCGGTCCACGTGATCGATGGTGCTCTATTTCTTTGTAAGTTAGAATTCGCTAACCCTATTTTTGTCTATGACTCATCAAGATACAATGGGTTTCATTTTTAGCTAGGTTTCACCACTTTGAAACTTGTAGTATATTAGGTATTGGATCGAGTTGTAGTGCTGGTTTGGTCATGTTTGGATCAATGGGGATCGTTGTAGTTGTTTGGATCAATGGTGTGGATTGGTGCTTTTCAATCCTACCATGGTTTCGGCTGCAGCGTTGATGGTTATGGACTTCTATGACGACATGAGAAGATTCAAGTATTTACTTGAGGTTTTAATTTGTAATCTTATAGTCGTTGTAGTTTTATGTTCATGTATTTGTTATAAGAGTGGTTTGCCACTCTTGGTGGGATTATTGGTAAGTAATAGGAATGGTTTGTCATTCTTATATATGAGTGTCTGTAAGTGTCCTAAGGGACTGAGATGAGGGAAGTCACCCTCATCCTTTGTACTTCAATGTTTTTGGTGTAATGAATTTTACCGAGGTGAATTAACCCTTTTACCCAAAAATAAGTTAACTATGAGTGAGTGTGAGACCTACTGATTTTGAGGAAGACTTGGGTGATCCTAAACAATCATGTTTATCTAGTGTGATATGTTCTAGGGTGATGGTTTGATGTGTGGAGGTGCAAATCCATTAATGTCTCCCGGATCACGGATCACTTAAAGAGGGATCCGCTAGTTCAAAGTTAGGGATCGGATCACAAATCGGTAGCCTTACGAAAGTGTGCGATTTTGCACTATATGATGCATACTAACACTACAAGTTTCTCGTAGTAACCATCAAAACAAGTAAATATCACACACAATCATAACATAAGGACGAGTAATAGTGATAATATTCAAACATCGAAGTAATAATGTAAATCTAGCACAATCATAAACAATCATTGTTAATGAACATAAAATATCTAACATAACCATAAAGACAAGCATAATGTCTCTTTCGTCAATCTCTTCTCTTCTTCTTTCCTGAAGTCATGAGGTAGTGAGTTAGGCATTTTAATTTGCTTGGATTCTTCAGACTCATTTGGAAGAGTGGGAAGTTGTTCAAAGTAGGTCATGGGGTCGATTTGGAAGTTGGCAACGTGGCTGACTTCTTCTTCATCTTCGTCTGAAGAGTTCGAGAGAGCACGAGGCCTTTTTCCATTGATCATGAGCCTTTTAGAGGGTTGTTTGGTAAGTGGTACCATAACATGGTTGGCAAGAAAATGATCATCATTGATAGGAGAAGGTTGCATTGCACTAACATACTCACAGAGTCGTGTTAGGAGAATACCATAGGGAAGTACCATGTTGTTGACTCTGAACACACCTACCATTCTTTTCACCATGTAATAGGCAAGGTTAAATGGTCTTTGGTGGATGAGGCAATAGATCATTTGAACAAGACACGCATTGGGATGGTCTTTGTTCCCAAACCAAACAAAGTACATTTTCTCTAAGAATTTCTTCCCACTTTTTGTAAATGGGAATTATCTCGGAGAGTTCCATTTGAAAGGGATCACGATAAATGAGTTCTTTGTTACGGTTGAGACGAGATTGGTCGGCTCTTATGTTGATGATGGTGTCACGAACAACTACGGGATCATCGAGAGGAGTGTGATAGATTGGTTTGGGGTCAAGTGCAAAGGATTGAGCGGATATTGCCCAATCTTGAATACATACAAATTCCTTCACATGGAATCTGAAGAATTTGTGCAAAAGTGATGAGGGTAAGGCGATGGTTTGGTTGTTAATAATGAAAGTGATTGAGATGCTTTCATCATTGTTTCGAATGATCCTAACACTTTTGTAAAGCTCAAAGATAAAAATCGGAAAAATTTGTTCATCGATATCTAGGAGACAATCAAAGTTAATTGCCGAGAAGACTTGACGAATTTCGGTGTTTTCAAGGAAACATTCTTTAACAACACGACCTTCATGGATAAGTCGTTTTTCAAGCCTTTTGAATATTTTGCGATTTGTTTTTGAAAGCTCTTCTTTTCGATAATATCTAGAGAGGTAATGGACGGTGTCATGGTGGTCTTGTTGAGTAGCTTTGGGCATTATTGATCCTAGAAAATAAATATTCCAATTAGGTAAAAAAATTTAAGATGGGTTTATGGTTTTGAATTGTATTAACAATGTTATTTTGAAAAAATCTTTTTTTTTGGGTAAAGGGTTTTACCCCGATAAATATATAACCAAAAAATAATGTTAAGTACAAATGGAATGTAGCTGAAGTACCACATTAACCTCAAGCGAGAGCTTGATAAACTAGTGTTTATGACATGCCATAAACACAAAGGACCTAACTATATTACATCAACTAACTAGGCATAAACAAGTAAAAACTTGTAGCAAAGCGAGCATCGCATCCGGCCAATCCACAAAGGGAGCAAGTTAACCCGAAGTCGCCTCCTTAAAACCCTTTCAAGAAAAACCCAAAGGAAAAACCTTGGAGTAGGGAAAAAGAGTACAACCTTATCCGACACTCCGCAGTGAAATACAAATACTTGGAATCTTCCATTTATCAAGGATCAAGCGAGACCGCGAGGTTAGCTTCTTGAACTTGAAGGTAACCACTTCAACCGAATAGTAGAGACAATGATGCTAACCACTTCATAGCAGTGGGAATTCTTACGCTTGAAAATCCTAGCATTGCGCTCCATCCGAGATAAAGTATGTAGTATATAAGTAATGAAAGAAATGATGCTACCAAGCCAGATACCCTTAGATATAGGAATAAACGGTAACAATACTCTCCAAAGAGGCGGGACCGCATCCATGCGGATAAAACACGGACACGAAACCAAACACGCATAGAAAAGCGGCACTCAAAAATAAATGAGAATGAGAATCAGGAACCAATTCACAAAGCGGGCATCTAAGCGAATCCAAGTCAATATTAGGACCAACATCCCATTGTGCATCCTATCTTGCGTCTTCGACACGCTAATAGCGAGCCACAAGTGTATTGCATGCCTCGGGATACAATGAGAGAACCAAGGAACATTACACGGTCAACCACATCAACCCTAAGGCGCATAGAATCCCATGCACAGGCGAAAACCACTAAAATTACCATCCACTTGCGCCATAATAATCCATCGGCGGTATCATTAAGATTAGGGACCGAATTGCGGCTAACAATGGAAAGCGAGATAACGGTCCGACCGCCATCGCCAAACACCATTGCAATCGGATCACAAACCGAATCGAGATAAATTAAAACTGCACAGGCAATATCTCTAGCGATAAGCAAATCACGAATTGGGCTTAACGCACACCACCTATCAAACCAAACCGATGTGTCCTTTCCATTATTGATCTTATGCCGGATAAATGAGCGAATTTTTGGTCGAATCATGAAAGCTTGCGCCATCCCAGCTAACATCCCCAAACATGGGACATCCCAAAAGCTTCTCCCGAAGTTTATAAGAATGAATCCATTGAACCCATGCTGACTCTTTATGTGTCAAAATACTCCAAATGTGTGTAGTCATGAGGGCAATGTTAAAATCCTCCAAACGTCGAATACAAGACCACCTTCTTTCTTTGGCTTACAAGCAGATTCCCAAACAACGTTAGCCTTTCCTTCTTCATTTCTCCTTGACACCAAAGGAAACCCTCATAAGTCGCCTCAAGTCATATGTCACAGTAGGAAGAATAAAAACTGAAGCCCAACATGATGCATCGATGATAAAGCAGACCTCTGCTGAAGCCTACCCAAGAGATAAGAACTTATTCGCCAATCATTCACACGACCTTCAACTTTTCAACAAGCACCTACGATCCCTATAAAGAAGTCTCGAAGATATAAGGGGAACCCCAAGATACTGACAGGAGAGAATACTGCAATGGTATAGGCGGAGAATAGCGACTTTAATAGCATTAGGCACATTACAAAGAAAGCTGTACTTTTAGGGATACTTGGGACAAGACCGAAAAGTTCTTGAAATCCTCAAAGCTTGCATAATGACATTAACAAAATCTTGATGGCCTCTAGCGAACAAGAAGAGGTCATCGCAAAACAAAGGTTAATAATTCTCTGTTGTTCACACAAATGATGGCTGAAAATCCTTGCATTAGAAACCTTTGTGCGCAATATGAGAGTTAAAACTTCCATAACCATAGTAAACAAATAGGAGATAACGGGTCACCTTGTCGAAGACCCAGCTTACCTTTAAACCGACCATGAAGATCCCGATTAATACATATAGAATAAGATGTAGATGAGATACATACCATGATCCGGGTCAACCATTTTTGCGTGAAAACCAAACCCAATCGAGAATAGCTTTAGAAAAGCCCAATCAACCGTATCATATGCCTTACGAATATCAACCTTAAGCACATCTAGGTGGACCTCTCCTCTATGATAATTCCGCATAAGCTCTTGGGTAAGTAATATATTATCGGATATCGATGACCGGGACAAAAGCGATTGATTAATACTAACCAACGACCAAGGCCTTCTTTATCTGATTAGCAAAGATTTTGCTAATGCACTTATACATGACATTCTGACAAGAAATAGGCCTATAGTCATTAATCTTAGATGGGGTGAACACTTTAGGGATCAATGAGATAATGGTATGATTAATCTCCTTAAGAAGCTTACCATTCATGAAGAAATCCCGAACAATGAATATAACCTCAGCACCCACAATATCCCATGCTTTCTTAAAAACCGGTAGTGTAACCATCGGGACCGGGGCTTTATCATCCCCATAGAAAATATAGCCTCCTTTATCTCCGCATCCGTGACATGACGAACCATGAATTAGCCAATTGGTGTGAAAGAACATTAGAAAATATACCGTACTCATCAAATGGACTACAATTGCCTTCAATACCAAGAAACTGTTCATAATGAGCAACAAAAGCACCTGCAACCTGATGACCCTCATACAAGACATTGTTTGCATCTCTCACCAATTTAATATGGTTACGGGCACATTTGCTTTTAACAATATTATAAAAGTAAGCCGTATTAGAATCACCTGCATGAAGCCATTGAACTTTAGATTTCTGCTTTAAAAACCGTTCTTCATTTAGTGTAGCCTCCTTAAAAGCAAGAAGATAGTGAGCATGTTCATCACGAAGTGCGAATTAGACGGATGCATATCAATAGCCTTTGGACCTCATCTAACTCCTTCCGAATCCTAACTACCGCTCATGCATTACCTTGATTGTCAAAGCTTACGAAAATGAGATTTCAGCCCTTTAAGCGTTGAACCACACGATACATAGCACAACCATGAACATTAAGATTCCATCCAGCGATGGCTTGTATCAATAAACCCATCTTTATGAACCAAAAGTTAGAGAATTTGAGCGGTTTAGGCTTAGGCTTAGTTACACGGGAATCACTGAGAACACACGGAGAATGATCGAAATACGATAAGGTTGAAATATAGCAAGCGAACACGGAAACAAGTCGACAAATTTCGGTTTGCCCATCACCCTATCAATTTTCTTCAATGTACCAAATGAGCCTCTCATTTACGATTCAAGTAAAGTGAAGACCGGTACAATTAAGATCCTCGACCTCCATTTTACGAACACAATCTTTGAATTCACGCATAGCACCGATGCATCAACATGCGATTCCAAAATAGCAGATACACTAAGGTTATTATCATTAACCACCTGTTTAACCTCTTTTTGTTTAGGGGAGTGGTTCAAACCCCTTACATTCCAAGAGGCGATACTAAACATCCAGAACATGAGTGCTTGCCCCTGATTTGTCAAACAAATTACCAGTTTCATCATAAACATTTTCAACCACATCATCCTCATCCAATTTGTTATTTCCATCAACATCGTCATCAGTAGCCAAAGAACCAAACGGGTTAGATGTAATCACATTAGCGCCTAAATTTGGGTTACTTGTTTTGGGTGTAGGATAGTTAGTACTATAAGTAACTTTAGGAGCAGTTAGCTATCCTTATCCACCTCAACATTTAGACCGGTGGGTTTAGAAAGTATTATGTAAGTAGAAGGACCTCAGGGATAGATGTAGTCACTTTTTGGATTAGGGGGCTGATCCGCACTAGTACTAGCACTTCCTTGAGCAGGTTTGCTAGTAGAAGGGTGGAGAGCAGTTGAGGCCTATCTCGCATATTTTTCTATGAGGACCCCATTAAATACATTACCGCTTCTATTATCCCTAGCACTCTTTTTAGCTTTACCCTTTTTCCCAACAACTTGAAATCCATCCTGGTTTTCCTCCACAACCGGTGCAGTCACAACTTTCTTAGGACAAGTATCAACAGAATGACCAAATATCAAACAAACATCACATCTAGGAGGTTTCCATTCATATTCCATCCTAATAGTTTCAGAAGAGAAGCCAAGACTATCCATGTATGGGACCCCCACAATAATAGATTCCTTAAGGGGAGCATGAGAATCAATTTCAATTAAACATCGAGCAAAACTACTTCTACCCCAAGAATCAGTACACATAGAGCTAGTATAGGAGTCAAGCATAATAGGCTTACCAATGTGTGTTGCAATAATACTAATACCATCTTCAGAGAATACCTGTAATGGAACATCGTGTAGCTTAACCCATACCGGGATACGGGTTAATTCCTCTATCGTCAAACTAGTACTCATGGTCCACTTCTTTAGAATAATAGGGCTATTTTTGATCATCCACGGACCACCTTCTAAAACAGTCTCCAAGCCAACCTGCGAGTCAAACTTAAATAAAAAGAAGCCTTGTGCATTCATCATAATCCGTTTAAGACCATGCTTAGCCCAATTGTTGCGAACAAAGTACTCAACCCACGGAATGCAATACGCTTGCCAATGAAATATCCATACAAGGTGTTATCAAATTTAGTGCTAATATTTTCTACCACCTTACGAGGAATGGACACGTCAACACCATTAAAAACATTATCAACTTTGAGTTCACGAAAGTTAGACTTACCTTTGACAGGATTAGCTTGAGTAGCTTGAGTATGAGGCGTTTGAGAACCACTAGCAACTCCCACATATATGGTTATCTTTGAATTTAGATTGTTTGAACAATAGGCTCTCCTTAGTGTTAGTATCATTCGACACAATACCTTTTAACTTGCCAGCAAGATTACCCACACGAATACCATCACCTTTAGGAAAAGTATCTTCAGCTTGAATACCCACCTGAGCACCACTTTTTGCAACCCCAATAACCTCCTCAAGAGAAGGGAAATCAGATTGGGTATATTGATTAGTAGCATTACCAGCCTCGCCCCAAAACAACGAGTCTTGCACATTTAGATTATCATTCAAATCTTTGTTAACCTCACGATAGTGCAAACCAACCTCTTGGTACGAATCAGCAGCAAACGAACCCCCAGAAGCTAATTTCGAATCAACGTCAGATGTAGCTAGAATAGGGTTGCGTAGAATCCTCATAGGCAATCTAGGTTTAGGCGCAACATCACAACCAGCTTCATTCCCTTTCAACCTTTTCATACGAGCATCCAAGGCTTCCAAATCAACGTTACTAGTACCACTCTTATTCATAATTCAAGCAATAACAGCAGCGAACAAGAAAAACCAGAAAACAAAAGTAGCGAACCCTAAAAAACCCTAAAAAACGATTATCAAAAGAAACAAGGAATACCACGTCAAACTTCCAATTCGCAGGCCTTAGAGCAGCTAAGGCATGAGTTCAAGCACAAATTAACTAACCAAAATCCTCCATGATAAGCACAAAGAATAAATAAACCGAATACAAAAAATCCGAAACCCTAAAATTGCGACAAAGCTAAATTCAAAAAACACCTAGCGATCACTAGAATCTGGACACAATTATGTAATGAGCGAATGTAATCACATAACAGAACAGATTACGATAATAGAAGAGATTTGAGCTTGCATATGTCGATTAGAAGAGTTAGGGATAGAGGAATCGGTTCTTTTTTTCACCGAGCAAATCGACTTTAGGGTTATTACTTCATTTTTTGAAAAAATCTTTAATTACATAGAACCCTTTTATAATTAATTTTGCAATACCTAATTTTTCCAATTGATAATCAATTGAATCTTTAATTGAAAAGTCTAAACCATAAACCCTAGAAGAAGATGATGATGAATAGAACATATGATTGTAATTACTTACAATGATGTTCAAGAATGAGATGCTTGAAGATATGAAGCCCTATGGAGATGGAAGCAGAAGTTAGGTCATTTTTGTGTTTGTGGGGAGAGGGAAAATGGATTATTTTGGTTTTGAAAATCGTATATCTGATTATGTCACACGGTTCCCCCGGATCCCTTGTATTAGGGATCCGGCTAGTACTACTTGTGGGATCCAGCTACTGTGGATTGAAAAGGAGTGTTTGGCAATGCATGGGATACCAGAAACAGGAAACCCTAAAACCGATTCTCTTTGATGATTTTTGCGATTCCCTCCATTTCCTAATATTCGATCATCAACATGCTCTAATCCATTATCTATTGCGTTAATTTGTTCCAATTAATCAATTACACTAGTGTTTTTGCTTGGTTGACTCAGTTTTTTTTGCAATCATTTGGTTTTAGGGTTTAGTGGTCTCGTTTTATTTTTTTAGGGTTTCGTATTGATCGCTTCTGATTATTAACCGTTCTTGCTATCATGGTTGACGTTGGTTAGTATATTTGTGCTTCATCTCATGCCTTATCTCTACTAAGGCTATCGTGGTTGAAGATTGACGTGGATCTTCTTGTTTTCCTGGGTGTCTGGTTTCTTGTTTTTGGTTTCGGTTATTAGTTGTGTTTATCGTTTTTAGGGTTTATTTACTTCCTGTTTTGATCTCATAGACAAGGTTGGTGATTCAAACATTGATGTTGATGCATTGAAAGCTAGGATGCAGCGTTTCAAAGATTTGGAAGCTGGTAACGTGGATACTTCGGCCTAAGTTAGCCACTAGGGTTTTGCGAAAACCTAGTTTTCCTCGATGCAACAACGAGATGAATAACGCTGCTATGGCTGCTAGGGCTGGTCCTTTGGATGCTAGTATGACTCAAGGGTTGTTCTGGGTGTTGGTGATGGTGCAGATGTGGTTGATCTTCTTTGAAACCGTCTACCCTTGGAGACGTCTAGTTCCGCTACTATTGAGAAAGTTGAAGGTATGTTTTCTACTAATTTGGCTACGTCTACTAGGATTGTTGATTATGAATCGTTTTGGGACGTTGGACCTACTGGTACTCTAACTAATCTTAGTGAAAAGGAGTATCCATCGTTACCTACTCATGCTAATACACTGGTTGATGTTCATGCTAATACTGGTACGTTTATGGCTACCCGTACTATCTCTACTACTAATAGTGTTCCTGTTGTTAACTCGGTTACAAATGTAAGCACATCTGGTAATGCTAGTACCACGACAACAAACTCGTATGTGAATGCTACTAGTGCTAGTAATAAAAAGGGTAAGGCGAACTATAGACCATTGGAATCTGAAAATTTAATGGAGGATGTGAACTTTCTATTCCTTTTAAGGTTGTTGAGGATATTAGTAGCGTTTTGATAATACCCTTCACGGTTACTTTATTGGTAAAGGGTTGCTTTCACAGTCATGGAGTACTATGCACGCACTACATGGTGAAATATAGGCTTAAGAGGGTGATGATGAATGCAAGGGCTTTTATTTTCAAATTTGATACACAAAAGGTTTAGTGGATGTGCTTGAAGAGGACCTTGGATGATTAAGTAATATACCCATTATTTTGAAACCTTGGACTATGAATACCAACTTATTGAAAGAAGATTTGACTCGTGTTCTGTTTGGGTAAAACTTCACGATGTCCCCATGGCTGTATTTTGAGAGGATGGTCTTAGTCTCATTGCTAAAAATTGGTACCTATAATGCTTGATTCCTTTACTACTACGATGTGTTTAGAATCGTGGGGCATTGTAACTGCTGGCGTGCTTTGATTGAGGTTAATTTGAGACTGAATTGAAAACTAGTTTGGTAATTGGTGTTCCTTTGATGAATGGGATGGGTTATACTAAAGAAACTATAAGGGTAGAGTATGAATGGAAGCCACCGCGTTGTGATACATGTAAAATATTTGGCCATACTTGTGACCAATGTCCTAAAAAGGTTATTGCTACTTCGAATGGTGTTGAAAAGGATGCTGATGGGTTTCAAACTGTTGGTAGTAAACGTAATAATGGGAAAGGTGGTGTGTCAAGAGCTGGTACGAAGGTGGGTCAGAAGTTTGTTTATCAACCTAAAGGTACTATTAATCCCAAAAATGTAGCTTCGACTTCTAGTAATTTGCGGGTGCCTAATAAGTCTAATACTTCGAATGCTACTACTACAAAATCTGCCCCTAGCACGTCCACTGCTATGAATACTAGTGTGAACAATGTCAATTCTGGTCCACGACCTGAAGTGAATAAAAGTAGTGCCAAACAACATAATTTGGCAGCAGATCGGGTTACGCTTTCTAACAAGTTTGCATCTCTTAATGAGGATGTGGGCGATCTAAGTTACTCAAAAAGGAGGTGAGCGAGCCCGATGTAAATGACGATTTGCTGCATGTTTATGATGAAATGTCTGATTTTATGGCTTCTACTTCGAAGGGTGGTACTAGTACTACAGGGGCAAGCATTCCTGCTGTGAATGTTTTTAATGTTTAGTGTTGCTTCCTGGAATATTAGGGGGCTGAACCGTTCCCCTAAACAAAAAGAGGTTCGTCAGGTGGTTAATAAGAATAACTTGTGTTTATGTGCTATCTTGGAGTCTCATGTAGATGTGTCTTGTGTTTATGAAACGTGTGCTAAGGTTTATCGTGGCTGGAAGTGGACGTCTAATGGGAGTTTGTGTGATAAAGGTTCCCGTATTATTCTTGGGTGGGAAGATCTGTCATTGATGTTTTACTTATGTCCCAAACTAACGGGTTATGCATGCGGGTTAATGTTAAAGCTGACAATAAAGCTTTCTTTGTTTCATTGTTTATGCTCATAATTACTATATTGATCGGCGTGTCTTTGTGGCATGAGCTTGAGGTTCATGCTAGTCTTATGCGAGATAAGCCTTGGATCCTACTTGGTGATTTCAATGCATCTTTATTTACGGAAGATAAATCGGTGGTGGTTAGAGCCTACTATTGCTATGAATGAGTTTAAAGATTGTGTTAATACTATTAAAGTCTCGGATATAAACTCATCGGGTCTTCATTTCACTTGGAATCAGAAGCCTAAAGGTAGTAATGGTGTCTTGAAGAAGATTGATCGTGTTATTGGTAACGTTAAATTTAGTGATGATTTTCCTGGATCATTTGCTATATTTCAGCCTTACCGTATTTCTGATCATTCCCCTTGTGTTCTAAGAATTCCCAAAGCCGTTTAAATTTTTTAATTTCCTAACTTATAAAGCTGGTTTTTGGATGTTGTGCATGAAGGGTGGAAAAATGATATCCAGGGGCATAATATGTTCAAGGTGGTGAAACGCCTTAAGGGTTTGAAAACATATTCGCAAGTTTCTTAGAGATCAAGGTAATCTTCATACTCGTGTTATTAACCTACGTGTGGAACTTGATGAGGTCCAAAAGTCCCTTGATAAGGACCCTTCTAATCCGTCTTGGATGAGGAACGTTTTTTGAAACAAAAGGCGAAAGTGGAGTGGCTTCGTGAGGGATTCTAATTCTTCTTACTTTCACAATATTGTTAAGAGTAGGAGTCATAGGAGTCGTATTGAGTTGATTACTGATGTTAATAATGTTACTTTCACAATATTATTAAGAGTAGAAGTCATAGGAATAACCAATTTTGCGATCTTTATTTTAGGGTTTATTTGGTGTTTCAATTCGTCCCTAATATCCTTTATCATATGTCGGTTATTACTGATTTATATATATAAGGGATCGATTTGAGGTGGTTTGTTCTTAACGATTATTAAGAAACCTTTTTAGGGTTTCGATTTAATGAATGGTATGTGATGTTTGAATCTGGTTGTTACGATGAATGCATGGTTCTGTGGGTGGTTTATTCTGGGCGTACCTTACATGGTGATGGGTTATTTGTGCGTGGGTTATCTATGGGAGATGTTTCTTGACGATGTTTTGGAATATTGCGTGCTTTTATTTTCTTCATCAGATCGAGTTTTGGTTATGATGCATGTAAGGGTTCGTTTGAGCCCTATTGATATGCTTATTGCGATCAGTTCTAGCTTTTTGGGACTAATTTAGGCTGCTGGTTTGCATGGTTGCGATGTCTATAATGGAAGTTAAGTTTTGGGGACTCTTGTTCAAAACCCCATGTACACGATCACGGATCTGTTGCACTCTTATTAAATCTATGGGTCTTGTGATTGTCTTGGCTGGATGTTAGGGTTTGTAAATCCTATTTTCATCGCTCTTGGTCATCATGCTTGGTTTTTGTGAATTGTGTTCGGTTTTGTAAACATACACCATTGGAGCAAGTTTGCTTGCTGCTCTATCCGTGGTTTTAGAGTCTTTCACCAACCTTTGTGTGAAATTTGTGAACTGAATCTCAAGATTGATGATCCATGAGTGGGAAAGTTGGAGGATTCTTCATGGAAGTTAAGGTGGACCGCCATAGTGATATAGAAGGCTCAAGTGATTTTCTTGAGTAGTATTGTATATTTTTATGTACTTTTGTCATTATTGGTAGGTTAGGTTTATTGTAAGTTATAAGAATGGTGTGTCATTCATATATTTGAGTCTGTAAGTGTCCTAAGGGATTGAGGTGAGGATATCACCCTCATCCTATGTACCTCAACGTTTTTTGGAGTAATGAATTTTACCGGGGTGAATTAACCCTTTTACCCAAAAATAATAATAATAATGTTATGCACCAAGGCAGCGAAGTGCCTAATGTTTTGTTCAACACTATGAGAATTTTCTTGGTGTGGAAGGGAATACTATCCGTTAGTAGATCAAGGTCATTCTCTTCTTCTATTGAGTCGGATAGAATTTGCTTGGATGGTAAGGGATGTGACTAATTTGGAAATTAGAATGCTATGTTTTCCATTGGTGACAATAAGGCCCGGGCAGGATGGTTTCTGACTCGTTTTCAAAAAGGCTTGGGATATTGTTGGGGTGATGTTTGTTTGGCTATTCAGGTTTCTTTTCTAATAGGAAGTGCTCAAGGAACTCAATCACTATTATTGCTCTTATCCCTAAAGTTTCCACGCTTTGCTAAGGTAAATGACTGAGACCTATCTCTTCTTTGTAATGTGCTTTATAAATGCATTAGCAAAACTATCTCTAATCGAATTAAAGAGGGCTTGGTGATATTGTTAGTATTAATCGATCGGCATTTTTCCGGGCGTAATATCTAGGAAATATTCTTCTTACACAAGAATTAATGCGTAATTATCATCGTCTCGTGGACGTAGAGATGTGCCTTTAAGATTGATATCCAAAAGGCATATAATCTTTGATGATTAGCGTTTTCTTGAAACTATTACGGTTGGTTATGGGTTTCACAATAGGATGGTTTCTTGGATCATGGCTTACGTTACTAGTGTGTCATTACTCCATTTGTATTAATGGTGATATATATGGGTGGTTCAGGGGTAAAAGGGGTTTACGCTAAGGTGATCCTATGTCACCTTATCTATTTACTCTTGTTATGGAAGTACTTACTCTCTTATTGTAGCAAAGGGTTGAGCAGCGGGATGATTTCCAATGTCATCATCTTTGTGAAAGACAAAAGTTACTTAATCTTTGTTTTGCAGATGGTCTATTTATTTTTACGCATGGAGATGTTGCTTCAGCTAGTGTAGTTATGCATGCTTTAGATGAGTTCAAGAATTTTTTGGGCCTCGTTCCTAGTATCCCAAAGAGCATGGCGTTCTTCTATCATGTGCCAAACCAGGTTAAGTTGTCCATTTTGAACTCTTTGTCGTTTAAGGAAGGTACCCTCCCTGTCAAGTACTTGGGTGTTCCCCTTATCTCGTCACGGTTGTTGTATCGGGATTGCAAAGTGCTTGTTGAAAGGGTTCATAATAGAATATCCGATTGGAAGAATAAATTTTTATCAATGGCGGGTCGTTTACAGCTCATTATATCTGTGTTATCATCTATGCATATATACTGGGCCTCTGTGTTTATACTTCTTGTCCGTGTCATCCATGATATTGAACAATTCATGCATGGTTTCTTATAGTGTCAGGGTGATATGAAAAAGGGTAAGGCTAAGGTGGCGTGGGAGGATATTTGTAAGCCTAAAGAGGAGGGTGGTTTGGGCATTCGTAGTCTTCATGAATTTAATGTGGCACTTATGGCGAAACATGTTTATAGTATTTTGACTCATAAGAATCTTATGGGTCAAATGGATTCATGCATACAAGCTACATGGCAGGAGTTTTTGGGATGTTCCATGTACGGGTGATATGAGTTGGGGTTGGAGAAAACTACTTCTAATTCCCCACTATTCGCCTTTTTACGGTTCCATATCCGTGATGGCAAGAGGCTTTTATTTTGTTTGATAATTGGTGTTCCTTGAGCCCCTAAGGAGTTTGCTTCTTGCTAGAGATATCTCTCGATGCGGGTTTTGTTGAATAATTCAATTGGTGATTTGCTTATTGATGGTGCTTGGAGATGGGCTAATGGGTGGATTGATAAGATTCGGTTATTGATGATTGACCTCGGTCACTTCTTGATGGTATTGCGATGAGCTGGTTTGGAAGTACCTAATGGAGATTTCAAGTCGTTCCCCATCTCTCATGTTTGGGACTCTATTCGTGTTAGTGCCAACCTGGTTCCTTTGTTTCATGTTGTGTGGTTCCCTCAATGTATCCCTAAACATGCTTTTGGTTAATATATGCACTTTCATTCTCAATGTATCCCTAAACATGTAAGTGTCCTAAGGGACTGAGATGAGAGACTCACTCTCATTCGTTGTACTTCAATGTTTTTGGTTAATATATTTTACCAGGGTGCAGGATTACTCCCCTTTACCCAAAAAAAACATGCTTTTAATCTTTGGTTGGTCGTTAATTGCAAGCTAAATACACAAGATAGGTGAGGCAATGGGATGTCGGTCACGACAACGACTTAAACACGCTTCGTTGTCTATACTGTGATAACCAACGATTCTCATGCTTTCCTTTTCTTTGAGTGCCCTTTTTCTTACTGGTGTGGACGAGAGTTTGTGCTCTTGTGGAATGGATAATGTTCCTCCTAGGTTGGATGATGTTGTTTCGTTACCTATACCTCATCTAAGGGCGCTCGACCTATGATGTTATATCTCGTCTTCTCCTTTGCTTCTTGCTACTCTATTTGGCGTGAGCGGAATTCAGGCATTTTTTTGGTAAAGGTTAATTCACCTGGTAAAATATATTATCCAAAAACATTTAAGTACAAAGAGCGAGGGTGATGTCCTCATGCCGATCCATAGGACACTTCTGAACACAAATATAAGAATGACAAAACATTCTTATAACACCACTAACCACTATATAAGGTGACAAACCACACTTATAACAAATAATAGAACATAAAACTACGCGCCTAATAAACATAACAAGTTAACACGCTTCAAGTAGAACACTTGATTCTTCCGAAAGACGTCATAGAGCTCTAACTTCCAATTAACCAACCCTCAAGAACCTCATGATCATAATTATGTCCAAGAAAGGTGATCGGTAACAAATAGGGTGAACCCCTAACTTCCCAACATCTTGATCTTGTTAACTTCCACATTCATGGCTTGTCAAATGTGAAATCGGTTCACAAATTACACACAGCGATTTGGTGAGGGACTCTAAAACCACGGATAGGCAGACAAGGCAAACTCGCTCCAAGGTGTATGTTTAGATGCAAAACCAAATCCCAATAAGCATCACCAAAGAATCTGAACATGAAAACATATGATTACGGTGGTACCAAAAACATAGGGATTACATGTTAGGAATTAGAAATTCCGGTATTAAAGTCGGTCGCCTCAGTATATGTAATCGTTAGAAAGCTCGTGAGTCGTAGTTCTTTTATGTTAAGTAGTATTTAGTTAAGTAACACCGTGGAGGACAGACGGTCTTTACCTTGTATGCACGATCCCAGACCCGTTGTGTGGCGTTTTATTGTAAGACTATAAATACTCTCTACCTTCAAGGTAGAGAGTTGGAGCTCATAATAAAATTTTCTTTCTCTCACTAAAGTTCCTAAACCTCTAACTTTCTCTCTCTAGAATTCCACTTATCGCCCACTTTGTGTTATGGTTTGATGTGTATGTGAAATCAATATCCTACAATTGGTATCAAGAACCATGGTTATATCATATCTTACATATCTTTGGATTTCTAGTGGTTTTAGGTGGTTTTGAGTTGAAAAAGTTTAGTGGTTTTGCATCATTTGGTTGATTTCTAGTGTTAAAGTTTGGATTTTGATAGTACTTTTGTGTTTAGAATCATCTCAAGTGTTTAGGTTTTGATTTAGAAGGTTTGAATCATAGTGGTTGGGTTGTTTTGGATTGAAAAGTGGTGTTTATGTGTTTTCATGCTAGCGACTTGAGCCACGGAAAAGTTTTCTTGGTAGCGACTTGCTTTACAATTTGGCGTGAGTTGTAGTTGAAAGTCGTGGCGAGTTAGGGTTAGCGACTTGACTAGTGAGACAAGCCGACAAAAGCAGATGCGATTAGTGGATTCCCACTACGAGTGGCGACTTGGTTTAAGTTAGCGACTTGTACTTTATATTGTTAGCGACTTGGTGTTAGCGAGTTGGTACCTAGCGAGTTGCTATTTAGCGACTTGAATATTTAGCAACTTGGTGCTCGGTAATTCTTGCCAAAATTTTGTTAACGACTTGGTTTGTAGCGAGTTGTTATATAGCGACTTGGAACTCTAGCGACTTAGCACTTAGCGACTTGGTCCTTTGTTTTATCCTAGCGACTTGGGTGATTTCCTTTGAATACGGTTTTCTCTTGATTCGGTAAAATCCGTGAAAGAATCTATTTCGGTTTAATCATAGAGTTTTAAAATCCCGTTTAATACATTAACATGTCTTCCAACGTTCTACAATCATTTCCACTTTATTCGAGGGGCGTTCAAAGTTCTTGGCTCGGATACTCGTCCACCATGCTTGTGAAGCCGACTACGACTCTTGGGCTCAGCGAATCAGATTGTCTTGTCTTGGAAAGGAAAATGGTGTAAACATTCTCAAATCCATTGATGAAGGACCGTATCGGTTTGAGGCGACTAGAGACTTAATTGATACTGGTGAAGATGGAACAATGATCTATGGAATTGACGAGACCAAAGACATATGATGAGCTCGATGATAAGGAGAAAAGAGATTCGATCGCGATATCGGGGCTTCTAACATCGTACTTCAAGGTCTTCAAAAGACATCTACAAGGCGATCAATCACAACACGAAGCAAAGCGTTATGGGATAATGTCAAGATGCTTCTCTCGGGTTACGATTAACTATGGAAGAGAATCACAACTCTATGATGAATTTGAACACTTCAAGATGAAACCGGATAAGTGTTTATGAGTACTATGAGATTCCACAAGCTTGTTAATGATATGAGGAACATCGAGAATGACTATGCCTAACATTGGTTGAACTCAAAATTTGTGAACAACATGAATCCCGAATGGCATAAGTTTGTCATACATGAAGCTCACTAAAGGATTGAAGAATACAAACTATGAGCAACTCTATGCCTTCCTCCTTGAATGAGAGACATGCCATGTTTGAAAAAAGTTCTTGATCGGTTCAAAAGCTCGGGGAGAAACAAGCTCAACAAATGATTCAAGCGCCTTTTACTCAAAAGTTGGGATTACCTCCAAAGCTTCTCAAGTTGTACCCACGGGAGATGGTAATCGAAACTCATTTTGATCCAAGGTTCAAGCAACCGAGATGCAAATCTTGTCATGGAACATTTCATCAATCAAGCTGGCACTCATGGTTAAAGAAACGGACACTTTCACCTCACACTAACAAACTTCACTGCAATGAGATCCGAACCACCTCCAATCTTCACAACCATGCTTTGATCGAGATGGGAAAATAATGGGCGATCGGTTCAAGAAAAGGCGGTTTGATCAAAGAAAGGATGGAGCGGTGGAGGTTATGGTGCAATTCAAAATCGGGAAGGAATGGAAATCAAAGTCAAGCTAAGCCAAACAAATGCTATAGCGTGGTGGTGAGGACACATTGCAGGCGCATCACCAGCGCCCTCGAATCTGAATACTTGAGGATAAGATGTTGCTTGTGCAAGCTCGGGATAATGGTGCGACTTTGGATGAAGAGGCTGTTGTTTTTGGTGAGGGAAATGCTAAGACATATGATGCGAGATGTGGATGAGCAACCAATTCGGAGATAGGCCATAATCATTAGAATGCCTTTCAAGTAGGCGATTGTGATGCATACGACTACGGCGTTGATGAAGAACCCACTACCTGAACCATCTTCATGGCTAGCATTTCTCCAATGGTCTCTCTAAAGTCTCTTCATCACCACAATCTCGTCCATCCGTGGACAAACTCATCTACGAGGTATTAAAATTATACGATGAAGTTGATGAGCAAAAGATACACAGCAGTACAATCAAGCTGTGTTTATTGAATCGAGACATTGAAAATATGGGTAATATCAATGTTGTCCCTTATGATCAATATGTGATTCAAGTGAAAGTGAGATTGTACCAAGTGATGCATCTTCTTGATCAATAACGATTATGTTTTGATGAATTCACTTTGCATGTACTTTGATGATTATGTAATTTACGAACTTAATGCCTATAAAGAACGTGTTGCTATTTATGAACAACGTGCAAAGTTTGAGTTGACCACCGTGGCGGGGAGATGGATGACCAAATGCATACAACTATTAGAAAAAGTAGGTTTAGAAGAAGTATTAAAACAAGAGTTAAACTCCTTACAAGAAAAGCTTTCTAAAGCTGCTAAGCAAAAGCAAGAACTTCAAGAAAATGTTAAAATGCTTAAGCAAGAATTCGGTGCTAAGGAATCAAAACTTTTTAATGATTTTCTAATCTAAAACCTTGAAAAACAAGCTTGAAAATAAGTTATGCGTACAAGGAAATACCATTAAGGTGCTCGGCAATCACTAAGCATAGAGTCTTAGCGATAAGCATAGCATTCCCTTGTTGAGGAACCAAATCAGAGGTCATTAAAAGGCTAGAAATGCTCATAAGGTTCTTTATGATGTCAATGAAATCCTTAAACCTAGGCAGAAACCTAGTTGCGTTGAGTGCGAGGAAGATAAGAAATCGGATGAAGTCACTGGGAAAAGATGAACAAGAAATTAGATGATCCTAAATGTAAAGAGAAGAAAATAAGGATCACACCCCATGATTACAAGAAGGATAATTGGATTTCCTTGAACATGTTTAAGCCTCGGGCGTTGTTAACACCGAACAAGTGTTACGGAAAAGGATTTAGATAACCAAAAGCGAGAGAATCTTGTTGTATGTGAACCTCTCCTTTAGGAAAATGCCTTTGACGTGTATCCTCAAATACACCAATGCATTTAGTACCTAGGACTATTGCACGAAAAGCAAGACCTTAATCGGTCAATATGTTATTTTTCAACTATTTGTTGATTTTGAGAAAACTTGTAAGAAAGGATCACACCAGCTGGTATAATCGAAGGGAAAGGGTTTGAGCAAACAAAGAATGTTATTTAACTGAAGTCATGCCTTTCTTTAAACAACTAAAGATCGGTTTGAAAGCCTTAAAAAGGAATGAACTTAGACATTAAAGAAATGGAAAAGGAGTTTGATGCAATGATAGTTGAGGTTAGTGACTATGCGTGCACTAAAATATAATGAGATTGAGAGGAAGAACTTGCATACATTAAATGAGACTCTTATTCTTGAATGTGTTGCTCGGGATATGTTTTCTTTGCTACAAATTGTTCTATTAATGCTTCCCAATTTCATGAATTATCTGTTGCACGAAAGTCTCCATGATCGTGTCATTGAGCTTGAAAAGACTAATTCTAAACTAAGCGAGAAAATTGAGCTGGATGATCACGACAATTTGGTTAAACATTTTCTAAACTAGAGGTGAGCATTTTAATTTACAACTAAAATATCAACATCTTAAAGAAAATGTCAAAACTTCAAATATCAAGACATCCTCGGATGCTCGAGTTTGATGCGAGTTTTTCAAATTAACAAGCGTGATGAGCGATTCAAGCTCATTGCAACACGATCGAAAGTTGAAAGCCAAATCTCTCAATTAAAGGGTCAAAAGAACAATATGACAGGCTCCCAAATGCCTCCTCCTTTAGATTCTCGGAATTCTCAAGCGTTTCATCTTCAAAACTTAGTAAATGCATTACAAAAGGAAAAGAAAGTTTTCTAGAAGAAAATGAAAAGGTTAAATGTCATTTCAATGAGTTATTTGAATCAATAAAGGTCACTCGTAACAAAAATAACGAACAAATAGCTTCATTGCAAAAGAAATTGAGAATATGAAGAGTCGGGTAAAAGGAAAATGCCAATGACCAATGGGAGAATGGTGTATCAAAGGTTCACTCTTGTAATAAATATGCTTTGTACGTGAAATATGTTCCCCTCATCTCGGGAATAACAAACTTGCTATTCAAACATATTTCTCATCCCTTAAGGATTGTCTAGAATGTCTACGTGAGATTGTTGAAGAGGATAAATTAGAGAAACCCTTTGGATGATTGCAATTGGGCATGCATGTTTATATGTAAGCGATCTCAAGAAATTCTAGAATGCTTAATCACAATATGCCCAAAGTCCTTAGGTGAGAGAGTTAATCCTTTGATTCCATGTTCGATGCCTAGTGCCAAGTATGATATTCATTCAATGCCCAATGTTTTGAATGTGAACCTTAGTGTGCCTTTAAGTAGTTCGATTCGGATCCGTCAATGCTAAGAAGAGAACTCTAGTGTGCCTTCTAGGAGTACAAATCCCAGCACTTCTAGTGTTAAGAAAGTGAACCTTGGTGTGCTGCATGTAATTCAGATCCCGAACATCTAAGCAGGAGATGTAAAGAGTAGAAAAACCAACTAATGTTCCCATTCCTCTCTGAGAGTATGTCGGTGACATTAAAGCAAGCGGTCAAAGTCTCAAGACAATACAAGGAAGGACACGACCTGCATGAAGCTAAGAATGTGCATTGGAACAGTAGAAGACCTACCTAGGAACTTTAAGTTTGAGCCAAATAAAGCGAATCGTGTTGATTCTAGTATTAGCCATAGGCGTCTTGTAATTAATTCAATTCGATACTATTTGCAAACCTTGTATTGATGTCTGCTTGAATTCATTTCTAATCATGAATGTGGTGTTAATGTTTTGCCTAATGATGTTAATTGTCCAGTTAATATTGTTAATGCTAAAATCATGCTAAGAAGGCTAAAAGGCAAAAGCGAAGAAAATTAGAAAGCAGTGGAAACCCACAGGGAAGAACATTTAGTAAGATAGGCTATCATTGGATACATTGGTCATAAGACTAATCGAGACAATGCCCACTAGAAAATGGATGCCTCTTGGTAGAACTATTCCCTTAAGAAGTGAGCACACTTTGAATAGGGCTATATGAGACACTAGTACTTGCATCTATTCATAATGATTCAATTGCCTTAATTTATGATATGAATGCTTCTATTTACGATGTGGGTGTTCCAACCATTGTTACTAACCAAATGGAACCCATTCTTGCATGGGATCCCAATTATCCGATTATCCATTCTTGTGCGTGTTCAGCTGCAGATCGTTCAAATCGTTACGTGGTACACGGACTCATTTGTTCCAACATATATGATGGCGACGGTCGTGGCTCATGAACTTCGTGAGCAAATTCATCGGGACGATTAGATTCGAGAATGATCATTCGGTGCAATTATGGGTTATGGGATTATGTTGTTGGCAAAGTGTTATCTCGGGGTTTACTATGTAGAAGGTCTTGGTCATAACTTATTCTCTGTTGGTCAGTGCGATTACGATCTAGAAGTAGCCTTGGAAAACATACTGTTTCGTTAGAGAACTTGATGGTAAGGAACTTTTAAGAGGTTCACGTGGTTCAAATCTATACACCATCTCTATCGAAGATATGATGAAGTCTTCTCAATTTGCTTTGTCATCAAAGGCTTCTAAAACAAAGTCATGGTTATGGCATCGTCGTCTCAATCACTTGAACTTGGCACCATCAATGATCTCTCGAAAGGACTTAGTTTTAGGTTTACCTAGACTCAGTATGAAAAGGATCATCTTTGTTCGAGCATGTCAATTGGGAAAAAGCAAGAAGTATGCCCATAAACCCAAACCTACTAACTCATCACGAAGTTCTTCATACAATTCATATGGATTTATGTGGACCAATGAGAGTGCGAGAATATCTTTGGGAAGAAATATGTTAGTTGTGGTTGATGATTACTCTAGATTCACACAGGTTAAGTTCTTGGGACAAGGATGAAACTCTGATATCATCATCAAACTCATCAAGCAGTGCTGAGTTCGACTTAACAAAACCGTCGAATTATCCGAGCAGAACAATGGGCCGAGTTTGTTAACAAACAACTTAGTGAATTTTATAAGCATTGGAATCGACCATCGAAAAGTGTTCCTGAACTCCTCAGCGAGCGGTGTAGTTGAAAGGCGAAATCGAACTCTTGTAGAAGCCGCTAGAACAATCTTGATCTACTCAAAGGTTCAATGTTTCTCTGGTGAAGCTATTGCCCTGCATGCTACACACAAAATTGTTCCACGATTCACCTTTGTTCATGGAAAAACTCCATATGAACTTGTCCGCATGAAAACCTAATCTCTTTCCTTCGTGTGTTTGGTGCATTGTGTTATCCAACTAATGAGGGTCAAGACTTAGGCAAACTTAGAGCTAAAGCGAGACATTGGGTATTTGTAGGGGTATGCACCAAACAAAAGGGATACCGAATCTACAACAAAAGAACCGAAATATCATGGAAACAATTCACGTTACGTTTGATGAGTGACCGGTCAAATGGCTCTGGACAATCCATTCGGGACCACTTCAAAATAGTCCCATTAGTTCATCCCTTGTACCTAATTCTTCTCCAATGAACTCCATATGTACCTCCATCGAAGATGATTTAAAGAAATTGTTTGATCCTATGTTTGATGAACTTTATGAGCCAAGTACTAATGAGGTGTCGATTCCTACAGATCTTTGCTCATATTCACGTGATTGAAGTCAATCCTTGGTCTTAATATCATTAAGTCAAAGCTGCTGCTTGATCCTTGATCTCATCAACAAATCATCATTCTTCAAATGTACATCATGGAGCCCATTTACGGCATCAATGATGAAGTTAATCCCTTTGCTACTCCACGAAGATGCTCCATTTGAAAACATATTTGCTCTGAATCTTCATCGAACCATCTTCTTGGGAGACATCGACTCGCTACTTGGTCCCTCGACAACTGCGCATGAACACCTCGGAAAATGGACTCACGATCATCCATTAGACAACATCATTGGAAATCCTCTCATCCGGTATCCACACGGAAACAAGTTGCAACCGATGCCTTATGGTGCTTCTTGACTCGTACTCTCTAAGATCGAACCTAAAGATGTTAAACGACCATGAATGAAGATAGGTGGTTCAATGCCATGCAAGATGAAATTCATGAGTTTGATCGACTTGATGTATGGGAGTTAGTACACACTCGAGCGTGCTATGATTATTGCTCTTAAATGGATCTTCAAAGTGAAACTTGATGAGCATGGTGATGTGTTGAAGAACAAGGCTCGATTAGTTGCTAAAGGATCTACCGTCGAGGAGGGTATTGACTTTGAAGAATCTTTTGCTCGATTGCTCGAATCGAGGCAATCGAATCTTTTAGCTAATCTTTGCTAGTAAGAACATGGTAGTCTATCGGATGGATGTGAAGGCGGCATTTCGAACGGAGATCTTAAAGAAGTCGTCTCGTCCCAACACGAAGGATTTGTGAATCAAGAGCATCCTACTCACGTTTATCGTTTGAAGAAGGCTCTTTACGGTTTAAAGCACGCTCAAGGGCATGGTATGATACCTTTGTCAAAGTTTCTTCTATCTACAGATTTAGCAAAGAGCGATTGATCCAACATTGTTCACGAAGTCGAGGCAAACATTTAATTCATGTTCAAATTTATGTTGATGATATCATCTTTGCCTCGGTGACCCCAATGAGTGTGTTACCGTTTTCAAATGAAATGAGTTCAAAATTTCAAATGTCAATGATGGGACAAATGTCATTTTCTTGGGATTACAAATTTCACAAAGTCCCGGAGGTATTTTCATAAATCAATCTAAATATACAATTGAGATCTTAAAGAAATTTGGATTTGATTCAAGTGACCTGTTGACACTCCATGATTGATCGAACCAAACTAGATGAGGACCACTCGGGGATCATGATTGACCAAACGAAATATCGTAGTATGATTGGATCACGATGTACCTCAACGCTAGTAGACCAGACATCTTGTTCATTGTTTGCATGTGTGCTAGATACCGAGCTAAGCCTACTAAAAGGCACCTTGAAGCGGTTAAGCGGGTCTTCGGTATCTCCAAGGAACCATCAATATGGATCTCTAGTACCGAAGGACACCGGTATGTCACTAACGACCTATCGGATGCGATCATGCGAGGTGTCAAGATACTCGTGAAGTACATACGGAGGTGCTCGGTTTTGGGTGATAAGCTTGGAAATGGTCTTCAAAAGAAGCAAATGAGTACTTCTATTTCCTCTGAGAGAATACATAGCCATGTCATCTTGTTGTGCTCAAATCCTTTGGATGAGATCTCAATTAACTGACTATGGCTTTGTATTTAACAAAATCCTACGTACTATGATAATAAAAGTGCTATTGCTCTTTCATGCAATAACGTTCAACACTCAAGAGCTAAGCATATCGACATTCGACATCATTTCATCGAGGAACAAGTGGAAAAGGTGTGGTGGAACTCTATTTTGTGAGGTGCGAATATCGGTTAGCGAGACATCTTCACCAAAGCTCTTCGAGAGAGCGTTTTGAGTTCATACTTCCACGACTAGGCTTGAAAAGCCTTCAACGAGAAACACTCAAGCGTCTTGGGGAGGAAGACGAGGAGTAAGGTCTATGCTCATCTTGAAAATCTAAAATACAAAAATATAAAACCCTCAAAATCAAATAGAAAAATATAAAACCTTCAAAATCCATAAAAATCTGAAAAATTAGAAAAATCTTCAAAAAATATTGTCAATTTGTTATATTTTTTTCTCTTTCGTTTTCGTCTATATCTACGGTCTTTGTCTTTGTCATTCAAAGAATGACACAAGACTTTAGATGTTGTTCGAATTCTTTAAAAAAAAAAAAAAAAAAAAATTAAAATGAGAGAAAGAGAAAATGGTTTATTGTCATTTCGAGATGATAACCGCTTTTTAAAGAAAAACGAGCCATTCTTTATCATGTTTTCAAAATTCCATGCTTTGATTCTATAAACATTTATCTGCTGAAAACTAACTGCTTTGAAAAATAACTCAGTCTCTATTCTTGATAATCATCTGGACTTACTTGTCAAAATATCAATCTCTCAATCAACAACCTATGTCATTGATTGAGGGGGAGAATGATTTCAATTAAATTAAAAAGTTATTTGGCATTCAATTGTTTTCAAAAGATATACATGCATATTTAATCAATGGAGTTTAAAGTCTCTAAATTCGATCCTTATCGATTAAAACATTTTCATAATCTAGTCACAATTCTCCTTAAAAGCTTTCCAAATCAATTTAAATCTATAAGAGATCACAAATCTCAAATGATTTGACAATTGTGATCGGGGAGAATGTGTGATTTAAATTGGTTTAAGCGATAATTCGGTAAATGGTTTTATAAGGATGTACAAGCTCTCCTTCCCACATGTGACAAACGATTTCAAATTTTCCATTCACATGTTGAGGGGAGCATCTATCTTAAACCTATGATTTGAAGCGTGATCATTTATCTCAATGTGGGTTCCTCTAGTATGTGCAAAACTCTTTTCATACCTTGAGGCACATATTGAGGGGAGCAAAATTATGAAAACCTCATCCTTCCCAAAATACTTTATCTACTTGATTTGATCGAGGAAGTGAGGTTGATATCTTTAGAAAATATCAAAGTTAATTCTTCCTCTTGCCTCCGTGTGTAAAACGATTTCAAACATTTGATGCACATGTTGAGGGGAGAACTTGTTCTAAAAATATCAAAAACAATTCGGTACAAAATGCTTTGATAATATATCATAAGTATCGGATTGATTTTCAAATGGTTTTCAATTTGTTCCAATGGCGGATGAACAATACCAAATAGACCGACCAACTTTACTTTATGTATGGTGATATAAGGATGATAAGGTTAGGTATTTGTTCCATGATCCGCGAACGGAGGATCTACCGAGGAAAATCCACTAGTTAGTGTAGAAGTCCTTAGGTATGATGATAAAAGGAGAAAAGTGAGATATGGGAAGAGTGCGGATGAGGCAGGAGGAGTCTTGGAACAAACCCAACAAGGTTCTTGCTATGAAGTCTCGGTAAGCCTTGAAGGGTTGAAGAATTAAAAGAATTGAATGAGAAAGGGTGAAAACAAATAGCCTCCATATTTTCAACCTTAGGCGAAAACGGGTTCAATTCATATACTCGATGGTAACATTGGTATTGAAGACAAGGCGTCATGGACCCGGTGGCCTGACCGCACTAACTTCCCAAGCTACTCAAGTTCCTCTTAAAGGGCTTGTTTCATTCTCACGGGAACCTACATAATCTATCGAATTTCTCTTAGAGATTGTTGATATTGAAGAAGGAGACCTCTCCTAGTCTCCGACACGGGATCCAAATATGCACATATTGAGTCTAGAGCCACGAGATCATCTATAAATCTCATTAGGACACTTTCAATGAAGACTCTCTGTTTCACACAATGTGGAAAAGAGATTATATCTTAGTCCCACGCATTATCCTTGTGGTATTGCGGAACATCCGAGTGATGTGTTTACATATTCACAATGAAGATGGAAAGCCTTCCGAGCCAACATCAAACAAGCTCACGGTAGGTGGCATGAGATCTATCAATTAGATCAACCATGTGACAAGCGAACGAAACAATGGGGCGATTCAATCTTTTGAATCAATCACAGTTCGAGTTATGGATTGACGGATACCTTTGAAAAACCGGTCTTTGTGCTTAAAAACTCTTTTCTTTAGCACATCGACCGTGTACTAATTTTCAAATCAAAAGGTGTTTTATGATTGATAATTGATTTTCAATAAAACCTTCGTTGTATTGCAAAAACAATTTCTATTGAGCAATACACGATTGTTTTTCAAATCTCTTTTCATCAATCGGTGGACTTAAATTATTTGGTTCACTCACTCCGTGTTGTCTTCTTTGAGGCGTTCGGTTTGAGAACGGCTAGAAGCATTCTTGAAACCCTGTCATGGAAATTCTTGAATTATACGATCACGGGAAGTACTTGTCGCGATCAGCGAGGAACCGTGGGCGTGTACCTCAATTCAACGAAGTGATCAAAGACACTTTCGTGCGCTTTATTGCTAAGCTGGTTTATGCGGTACACGGCGTTGCGGTGATCGAATGAAGCGGTCCATCCATAGCCGCATGCTCACTTAACACATTCATCTCAAAAGAAATCATGATTAGTGCATCAATGACTCGATATTTTCACTCCATGCTTCGCTTTCTGTCGCCAATATCATAAATCGAAAGCTTCCATTACTCGATGAGAAGATATCATGATCCGAATGTGAGCATGTCGGTCCGAAAGTCACAACATCACATAATACCAACACCACAATGGATGTCTCGGAGATTTTTATTAGTGATGATCTCAAAGTGGCTCAAAATTATTATCATGTGGATCAATAAAAGACCTCCACTTGGATTAACCAAACATGCAATGAGTGGAATCAATGACTACGAGCTTGAGCAAAGTACTACATCAAGAATGCAAGAACAATTGTTAATGTAATATCGATTGTATTCAATGTAATTTTAGTATATGTTTGAGGTGACCTCCACCAGGGGAGATTGTTAGGAATTAGAAATTCGGTATTAAAGAGTCGGTCACCTCAGTATATGTAATCGTTAGAAAGCTCGTAGTTGTAGTTCTTTTATGTTAAGTAGTATTTAGTTAAGTAACACCGTGGAGGCAGACGGGTCTTTAACCCAGTGTATGCGATCCATGCCCGTTGTGTGGCGTTTATTGTAAGACTATAAATACTCTATCTTCCAAGGTAGAGTTGGAGCTCATAATAAGAATTTTCTTTCTCTCACTAAAGTTCCCTAAACCTCTAACTTTCTCTCTCTAGAATTCAACTTATATGCCCACTTTGTGTTATGGTTTGATGTGTATGTGAAATCCAATATCCTACATTACATCCCTAACTTCCAATGAACAACCCCTATTGACCTACTCGAAACGAATTAATGGAAGTTCTTCAATGAACAACCCCTAAATTCAAGGCTGTTTAAGAAGGGAATGAAGTCATATACTCAGGTGTTTGATGATATCATTTCAATTGTTCGTTTGAAGATCCTTTCGTTTCGATTCACGAAGAACTCTATGCGGATTGAAGGATTTTGGATACATGGAAGTTACGGATCGGTGATCATTACGGATTGTTCAGCGTCTTAATGGAAGTTCTTCAATGCTTATCTATTTCGCAGTGGAGTGCCAGGGAATGGGTTGTACTCTTTTCCTACTCCAAGGTTTTTCCTTTGAGGTTTTCTTGAAATGGTTTTAAGGAGGCAAACTTCCTAGGTGGTCTTGCTCCCTTTGCGCGTATGGTGATTGCGGGATGCTCGCTTGTTTCAAGTTTTTCTTGTTTTATGCCTGGTTAGATGATCTAATGTATAGCTAGGTTCATTGTGTTTATGGCATGTCATAAACACTAGTTATCAAGCTTTAGCTTGAGGTTAATGTGGTACTTCTGCCACATTCCATTTGTACTTAACATTTTTTTGGTCATATATTTATCAGGGTAAAACCCTTTACCCAAAAAAAAGGAGTGTTTGGCGTTTATTTTTGTAATAAGTTATACAATAGCTTATAAAACAAAAACATGTAAAATGGGGTTCCTATTTGAATAGACGCTTGGTCAAGGTGTTTCGATGGTCAATTGTTTATTAGATAAGTTAACCATCAAAGGAAATTTATTAGAACAATATTTATACGCACATATCATCAACATATTTATATAAGCGTACTATAGATAGATATTAACTAGTTTGTGGGTAACAGAACGTACCTCAAACCTCTTGATATGGTTTTTAGAGACCATATACACGAAATACTTCATGAGGTTTTAAGGTAATCTGTTGTACTTGGTAGAAGTAGGTTGTGATTACTTTTGGATACTTCCTTGAGAGTTGACTTTATTTTTTCTTAAGATAGAAATGAAGACTTAGGAAGAGTCCTAGCAAGAAGATTTCTTAAAGAAGAATTGTTAGAATAATCTATCACTATCCAACATAAAATAAAGAAATTTATTATAAAATATTTCCTTCTTTGTAGTTTTCAATCATACACGGATCGTATCAAGTTTTTAAAGTACAACATACTCTAAGAAACTTGGTAACGAAGCTCTGAAACCAATTGTGGAAAACTAGAAGGGGGGTTGAATAGTTTTACTGATTAAAACTTTGTTTTAAACTATTTAGATTAACTTATGTCAATCTATTTAAAATTGTGTGTTGGATGTTGATAGGTAAGCATACAAATAAGTAAAGAAAAGATATAGAGTAAGAAGCACAAAACCACAACGCGAGTATTTATAGTGGTTCGCCTACAAGGACACCTTCTTTGTCCTACTCCACTCCCGAGTCGGAGTCACCTACTCGAGAGTTCGTAATGACTACAAAACACAAAAACCCTAAAAATCCCCCCCTCTCTCTCTCTCCTTGAAAAACCGGCCCCCTAAAATATGTCAATCTATCAATTTTAAATCCGATTGGTGTGTTTCTAATGTTTGATTTCAGTTCTTAATCGATATATACATATCATTGGTGTGTTTAACAGGTTTTGTTTGCCGTTTTTTTCCTGGAACATGTGTTTTGAACCCTAATAGTTTTTAGGGTTTCATTACTTCCTATCTTTTCGATCTGAAACGTGTTTCTGGGATTCACTCTAAGTGATTTAATTACTAAATCGATTGTATATCACTTGTTTCGATCTTGGCATTGCTTTGGGAGTTATTGATTTCATAAAAACCCTAATTTTAGGGTTTCAATTCGAATACTGGAAGTTATCATTAGGGTTTTCTGGGACGTTTTCTGTTTACAACTGATTATACGTGGGTTTTGAGGATGAAAGCTGGGTTTCTTTGTAATGATGAGGCGCCAAGTGGTACAACGCAAGTTAATTTGACGGAATTGGCGGCTCGTATGGATCATTTAAAACGTGGGGATGTTGGATTCGAAAAGGTTCAATATTCAGGTTTATATTCTGATGTTGAATCTCAAGTTAAACATGATCTTAACACTATTGCGTCCCCTATTTCTTCTGGTGTTGATGGTTTGGCAAGGGCATCGATTGGTGAGTTTTCTGCCAAATCTGATGCTGCTGCTACAATTTGTTTGATTTGGACTGATTCGTTTAGTGTACATGTTCCTGATGGTGACACGGCTGCTCATTCTTCTGTGGCTGTACCATTTCATCAAGCTGGGAATTCTGATGCAGTAATTAATGACGAGTTTATACGTGGTAATGGTCCTGGTGAGTCGGTTTTAACATCGATAATGAACCCTATTACTGCGTCTCATTCTCATGTTGTTGATGTTGTTCGTACTTCTGGGGTGGGAATGGTTTCGGAACAGGTTGGTACTTCCATACCATATGCGTCTAATGCTGATATTAGTGTCCAATCTATTACCACAACGAAAGTGTCTATTATACATACTTGTGTGGCTCCTGGACATGGCGTTCATGGTGATGTTTCGGGGGTCTCATGATGGCTGTGATTTGGGTTCAACGAAGGATAGCATGGTTGATAAGGCTGTTGGGTCGACTCAATGTGATTTTGGTCTTGTGAACTCTTGTGAACATACTACGAGTCCAAATCGTTCATGAGTCGGGTTACGAATGATAAGTTATTATCAATGCAAATGTTGTTATTCCTATTGAAGTATTGGAAGATATGTGTGGGAAATTTGTCTATACACTTTATGGCTATTTTATGGGTCAACGACTTTCTTTTCCGATTGTCGACAATTATGTAAGACATACATGGGCTAAGTTCGGTTTGGAACACACTATTCTAAGGAATAATTTCTTCATTTTCAAATTTTCTTCATTGGATGGTATGACTAAGGTTCTTAATGGGGGACCTTGGTTTATTAAATCGGTACCTATTTTTTTGCATGAGTGGGTGCCGAACACTAGGTTGGAAATGGAGAAAATGACTAAGGTACCGGTTTGGGTTCGTATCCATAATGTACCTTCCGTTGTGTATTCCAAAATTGGTATAAGTTTGATTGCAAAACAGTTAGGGAGGATTATTCGTTTTGATGAGGGTACAAATGCTATGAGTAGCAATCCTCGGGGTCATCATATGCACGGGTTCTTATTGAATTATCTGCTAAGAGAGACGTTTTGGAATCAATTGATGTTGTTATACCCTTACCTAAGGGTAAGGGTCATTCATGGAAGTTCTTGAAGTCGAGTATGAGTGGTGGTCGTCTTGGTGCTCTAAGTGTGTTATTTTTAACCATGATGATGAATTTTGTCCTGGTAGTCAAAGACGGGTTACTAGTACTTCGACTAATAAAGGTGTTGGTGTTGATCGTCATGTTCATTCTCATAAGGCTAGTAAAGAGGTTGGTAATGTTTTTTTTTTGGGTAAAAGGGATTTTTCACCCTGGCAAAATACATTACACCAAAAACATTGAAGTACAAAGGATGAGGGTGACTCCCTCATCTCAATCCCTTAGGACACTTACATGGACCACTACATAAGAATGACATGCCATTCTTATAACTTACATATCATACTAATAACTTAACAAAATGAACAACCAAACATGACCACAATTACATAAGGCAAGACATTACTACTCAAGTAAAAATATTTGAGCCTTCTAAATCAATATGGCGTTCGAGTAAGGTTGGTAATGTTCCTAAAGGGTCTCGGGTTTTCAAACCAAAGACCAATGTTATGTACAAACCAGTTTCCAAACCGGCTGCCAAGAAAAAGAACTCTAACAAGACAACTGATGATGGTTTTCCTTCTCTAGGTAAACTTTATGGTGAGGTAAGAAGTGATGCTAGAGTGGATAAGGTACCGGAGCTATATATACAACCTTCTAATGTTGCTGATTCTTCATATGAGGGAAAGGATAATGTTGTTGAGGGTTGCAATCACCAGGTACCTACGAAAAGTATGACTGCTGATTTATGGGAGCGTTTCAACACCCATGTTGCTTCTTCAAGCAAGGAGCAGAATCGTGGCCCTAAGATTAGTGATGTGGCGTCAACTTCTATACAGGGTCATGATTCTTTTGAGGACGGTCTTATTGAAAGTGAGGATGAAGTCTTTGAGAACTATGATGATATCGAGATGTATGCTTCCAAATCTAAGAATTATAGTGGCTCTGCTAAAGACTTCAAGTTGCAAGGACGCAAGAAGAAATAGTTTGGTTTTTTTTGTGTGTTTCTTGGTGTTAGTAGCTTTGTTTAGCTTATTTTATTTGTAAGTTGCACATGTGTTTGTGCATGTCTATTGCCCTTTAGGGATGTGATGCATTTTATCAACGTTTTTTGGTGTAATGCATTTTATCAGGGTGAAAAATCCCTTCACAACGTCGCCTACTCTTTATCCAGTACAAGGCTAGACACCGGGTTCTTCCACGAGGTAGAACCAACCCTATCACAACATCGCCTACACTTTATCCGGTACAAGGCTAGATACCGAGTTCCATTACAAAGGAGGAACTACTACCCAAAACTACACAACACTTATCCCAAAGGAGATCTACTCCTTATTACAACATCAACAAGGATATCAATATCCTTTGACCCAAACTAATCTATCTTGTACATCGATGCACCATATCGAATGTACACCCTAGGCACCTTTCACTAATGCCTTTGATACGACACTTAGGCACCCTTCACTAATACCTTCAACATGGACTTTCGGCACCCTTCACTAATGTCTTTGACACAAATCTTCGGCACCTTTCACTAATGCCTTCGACTTGCCTTTAGACATCTCTCACCTATGTCTTCGACACAACACCTCTATTGAGAGAAGAAAGAACTATCAACAAGATAACCTATGTAGTCTTGATGATGACGAAGCTTGGCAACCCATGGACTTGAGCTGCTCGACTTCAAGAGGTGGTGATCTCGCCTTTAAGAGGAACCTAGAGAATCACACAAACACTAAGCTACATAGAAAGATCCTTTGGATCTGAGGTTAGAAAGTTTACAACACTAAGAGAGAATGTGTGTGAAAGGGGTAAAGTACAATGAAGAAATGACTCACTATTTATAGACAAAAATTCACTACTGTTCCCTGGATCCCACGGATCCCTTACATGAGGGATCCGTCCAGTGCAAACCTGGGGATCCGTAGGACGCTCCCCCTAAATGGGTTAAGGGTCATGGATCATGGGTCATGGGTTATGGACTTTGGATTATGGGTATCCAAATAGATACAATGTATCTAGAAGATGCAATGCATCTAGTCAATGGGTCATGGGTTAGCTCCATGGGTTATGGATAATACCCATTATGACTTCATGCATGATGTCATGCAATGGGTTATGGGTTATGGATCATGCTCCATGGGTATGGGTCATGGACTTTGGGATTTACCCAACTACATTCAATATATCTAGTTAATGGGTCAAGTCCTTAGATTCTTACCCATTACATTACCCATTGCAATAAATACTAAGTATGTATATATATACCCATTATGTAAACACTAGTTGTTATACATATGCATTACTATAACATGAAAACACTATTTCTTGTTTAGTGTTTTATATGAAAACGTAAGTGTGTTAGTAAACTATTGGCTCAAATCATTTACGTATTTTATTTGTTTCGTTAAAATGATTTTACGTTTGTTATCCACAAAACATTAGAGGATTGTAAAATATAAATAAACGTTTTTACGGCTTATTTGTATTAACATTATATATAGATCTATTGGGAGTGACATCCTCGTTCGATTTTACCGGATAAGCAAACACGAGCGTATAACATGTCGAAGAGCGTATAACATGTCGAATTTCAAGTGTTTTGGGATAGACACTTGTCGGGCAAAATTACTTATTTACATGCTTCTAGATGCATGCCTACTATTATAGCTTCAGTTGAATGAACTTAGTGCTATCGCAATTGATTATTTTGGAATGACATTATATTCGTTTTTTTTTTGGTAAAAGGGTTAATTCACCCCGCTAAAATTCATTATCCAAAAAACGTTGAGGTACAAAGGATGAGGGTGATTTCCCTCATCTGAGTCCCTTAGGACACTTACAGACTTTCATATAAGAATGACACACCATTCTTATAACTTACAAAAGGTCGACTTGCCCCCTTCGTGCAATGGCTGGATGCGGGATGCTCCCTTGTTACAAGTTTTTTTCTTGTTTATACCTAGTTAGGTGATGTAATATAGCTAGGTTCATTGTGTTTATGGCATGTCATAAACACTAGTTTATCAAGCTTTTCACTTGAGGTTAATGTGGTACTTCTGCCACATTCCACTTGTACTTTACATTATTTTTTGCTTATATATTTACCGGGGTAAAACCCTTTACCCAAAAAAAACTGAAATGTTTTTACACAAACTATGACTTGTTTATTGGGACCACTTAAATTTATAGGTTTTATTTTCCGCGCCTAACATTTATGTAAAACTCTTTTATTTCTTAATGAAATTTAAATGGAATATGTGAATACCAATTGAGTAGCACCCCATGTTGCTTCCGCTGTACCAGTTTTGGGGGTGTTACAGATTGGTATCAGAGCCTAGGTTATAGAGAACTAGGTACATATAAACCTTATAACCGCAAATTTTTCAAAAACTAAGTCCCTATGACCACCACTTGCCTGTCAGCCTTGCCTAGCACTCACTTGTTGAAATGTTGCATATAACTATATGTTATACTATGATTACTTGAGTTCATACTTAACATTACTATTTAATATATGGTATTATTATTTAGTTGCGCTATAATATTATAAGTATTTTCTGTATACTTACACACATGTACCATCTTTGTCACAACCTATGTCGACCTTCCAGCACGATGTCTCAGGAGAAATTTAGACCGCTGACCACTACTCAGCACCACTGCAGATAACACTCAGGCATGATGACCCATATTTGCAGATGAGATTGGCCTGCCAAGGGTCAGACTCCATAGAGCCATTTCAGTCTGACGAGACAACACCTACACCACCATCTCCGCTCCAGCCTACACCTACTGATATCTCACCTACTCCAACCTACCAGTATCATTCCTATTGTTGGGTTTTAAGGATACTACTCCTTTTGGGAGAATCAACTGCTCATGAAATTCCAGAAGAAATGTTCTACTACTGCTGGTGTAATTGAAACTGCTGCTGGTGTATTCTACCTATTGCTAGGTGTTGCTAGAAAGAATCAAAGGAATACGCTAAGTAGTAACTGCTGCTAGACTTGGAGAAACTACTGCTAGTGTAAAGTTTCTACTGCTGAAGACTAAGTACTGCTAGAGTATATGTATATACTGCTAGTGTATTTCAAGCTACTGCTGGTGTATTAGAGTATGTTTTGTACTTATGGAATGACGTGTTCCTATTATATAGTGTTAGATAAGTATAGAAAAGATATGATTGTGATATACATTGTATAGGAAGTCATGGTAATTGATTAGGACTCCTTAGGCTATAAAAGGGGATCATAGGTCATTTGTTTAGATATATGTTTAAGGCGGCTTCAAGGTTGTAAACCCTAGTGATATTAAGATCACTCGTATTATTATTATAATAATATTGAAGCTTTTGATTGTTATTCATTGTGTTCTTCTTATTCATAAAGCATTATATTCCGCGTGATACTTTGTGATTCAAATGATTTTTTTAACAAAAGCTAAAACAAGATCTATATTTACAAGGTAAACTGTGATCAACAAGTGGTATCAAAGCTTGTGTGATCAAGAAGCTGTTATACCTAGGAGAATACTATTAATTATTGTAAAAGATGGACTCTAAACATGCTTTGACACATAACATGGTTCCCATGCTCAAGCCTGACGAGTATGAGATGTGGAAGATGAGAATTGAACAACATATTCAAATGATTGATATTGGTCTCGGGAGATCATTGAAACCGCAACACTTGTTTTGAAACCGAGAAGAAGGAAAGATCATTCCACTCACCGTGTCACACCCCAAAATATCTGCTTTGCGTGAATGGAATTTCGGGATGACCGCCATAGCATCACAGCATGATTATATTGAACGACCTAAAGTGTCGTTTGAAAATACATCATTTGATTAAGTAAAATATTCAAAGTTTACAAAACATAGGTCCCAAAAGATAGTCAACATTTGCGGAAATAAGTTTGTTACAATCCAAACGATGTTTTAAATTGCATAAAACCCATGTGAGACGCGTCGTCACCGTGACTCTATGATAAGTCCTTATGCATGCCATGAAGTATATGCCTTAGATACCTGAAAACACAAAATAACCCTAAAAACGAAATTCTCTCTCTCTCTTGGCGATTTTTAAACCCTAACAACCCTAAATCGTTTTTTTGTCAAATCTGCCTCAAATCTTGGGTTTCTTTGCACCAATCGCCTTTGTTACCGATAAACATCATTGTTTTTGGTCCTTGGTTGGATTAGTGTCACGTTTCCCTTGTTTGTTTCAGTTTGCCAAATCGTTTTCTTAGGGTTTTGAAAATCGTTTTTGGTTAATATCGATTGGAGCGATCTAGATTCATCTAAGCCTGGTTTATCACTTGTTATAATCTCTTTTCTTTGATTGAATCATGGGTGCAAAAGTTAGGTTATTGTCCGTGGTGTTAAAACCCTAACTTTCGCTTAGGGTTTGTTTGTACGTCGCTTGTTTTCTTCAATTGCTGATTGTGTGTGTCGAGTTTTGGGATTGTTTGTGGGTTTTTAAGAGAGATGGAGAAAGGTTTTCTTGACAAAGATGGTTCTTCGTTAAGGCTTCAAAACAGCCACCAACTTGGCCGATCAAGTTGGTGTGAACACGACACCTAATCCGCATCCTAGGGTTGATATTCGTGCGTTGGAAGCTAGGTTTCGATGTCTTAAAGGTGAACGTGGTATTGAGGGTGACATCTGCTGGTCCAAAGTTGCGTAAAGATGCTAGGGTTGTTCTAAATCCTAGTACGCATGATGTTCATTCAGATTACATTTGGGGTAATATTAATCTAGAAAACACAAGTTATAGTGCTACGTTTGTGGGTGGATTGGATTCGAGCACTAAAGTCTCTTCGACTAATGCTACTAATGCGGTGAATTCTGGTCCTAACGTGGTGAATGCTTCTACTCAGTCCTAATGTGATTGGTAGTGAAAATAACGTAAGTGAGGTCCTTTGCTAATGTTTTAAACCCGAACGTGTCTCTAGGAAAGTTAATTTTCGGCCTTGGTGAATGAGATGCATTGAAAATCATGATACGGTGCTTCCAAAGGTGCTATGGAGGGTGTATTCAACCGTTATGAAAATACACTTGTTGGCTTCTTTGTTGGCAAGAATGTTGCTTTTCCTTTGGTTGAACTACGCCACCAACACGTGGGGAAGTTTGGTTTTAAGAAACTTATGAAGAATGATGATGGTGTTTTCCTCTTTAAATTCGATTCTAAAGAGGGTGTTGAGAATGTTCTTCAACGGGGCCCTTGGATTATTCGCAATTCTCCTCTCATTCTCACTAAATGGACTCGATGTGCTATTGTCTAAAAGTGAGGTAACTAGAGTTCCGCTTGGATTAAATTGCATAATGTTCCATTACTTGCATATTCGGAAGATGGGTTGAGCTTAATTGCTACTCAAGTGGGTAAGCGATTATGCTAGATGCTTTTACTAGTTCCATGTGTGTTGATTCATGGGTCGCATTAGTTTTGCACGTGCTCTTGTGGAATTATCATCCGAATCGAGCTTAAACATGTGGTGACTATGGCGATCCCTAATAAGGATGATAGTGGTTTTACTACGGCAAGTATTAAGGTGGAATATGAATGGAAGCCGCCACACTGTCATGGAATGTAAAGTGTTTGGACATGTTATCGCTTGTTGTCCTAAGTGTTTAAAGGAGCAAAACGATGTCCCTCCCAATTCTAATGTGGAGGAACCCGATGATGGTTTTAAGGTGGTGCAGAATCGGAAAGCCAAACCTAAAGGCAATGAAGATGACGGGTGATATTAATATGGGTAAGGGTCCTAGATTTGCACCTAGGAAGCATGTATATGTTGTAAAGACAAAGACACCGGCATGCTAGTGTTAATGCTAAAGGTACACCGCCACTACATCTAACTCTTTTGGGACTCTTTGAGGTGGATGATGACACCGCATCCCGGCACGTGATTGATTCTACTATCGACGCGGCGAAGACCGGGAGTCTTACGGTACTACTAAGGAAGCAGTATTGATGGTTCTCGGGAAGGACTCTCGTATTGATATTGGTGCGGCTTCTAAGACTCCGGAGCGTGAATTCTTCGCTACCAAGGTAACTAACCCGTTTTCTAAAGTCGGAATGTGACATGTTCGGCAAAGGAAGAGGATGAGGTTTTGGAGCCGATAACCCTATGGCGTCATTTTTGGCTTCGGGGGTGGTGGGGTTTTGATCTTGAAGATTTTGATGATTATCTTGAGCAAGTCTACGATCTACCGAGACACTTGGAGGATATGTGTGACATGTATGATGTTAGTCTCTTAGGTCGTGGTAGGAAGTAAATTTGGTTGTTTGGTAGTTCATAAGATTGGCATGTCTTTCTTATGTAATTTGTTTGGTTAGTGCACTTTAGTGTGTGTTTGTTGCCCATGTAACGGGTCGAGGTGAGAGATTCACTCTCATCCGTTGTACTTAAACTTTTTGGTTAATATATTTTACCAGGTGCGGATTACTCCCTTACCCAAAAAAAAGTGTCAACACAAAGGTTGAGTGAGTTCATAGAGTTTATGTAAATGTTTTATCGACCACCACAAGTATAAGTCATGTATGACAAATATGTCACATAAAATGATACAATTGCTATAAGCACATGACACCAAGTTAGATCGATCATGATGTTCGCCCCAACAGTGTTTTGCCAAACAACTCAAATTATGATATTAAATGAAATGCATCCGTTTGACCGTTGAATCCACCAACCCGGATGGAGGAGTCACCTCAATAGATCTATTCACTCACTCGCTTCTTTCGAATTAACGGTTCATGATTATGAAATGGGACATTCAATTGGCAATGAGGTAACTTAAGCAATGTAAATGAATTTGATATACTTGGGCTCGTAATAAAATGATGTGCAATGTATTCTCCCCCGTAGGTTTGAAATAAAGTATAAACTTGAAAAAAAACGGGGCTATGAAAACTCACTTGATACAATGATATGATGGCAAAAGTGGATACACTGAAATGAGGCGCAATCTCTAACCGCGACCTACTATGAATGATATGATCTAATATAAGTCATGATTTAATGTTATGCATGCAAACTCATATGATATCCATACCACTTGTGCATTTTGAAAATAAAGTTTATCGTCAAAATATATGTTTATGACATCTTGTCAAATTATAGAATACTTTACGCTTATATATAATGAAACAACATCCCACGATAGTCATATAGAAATAGAACAAGTATTTATAGATTTTCGTCATAAAATAATATACTTTGACAATTCATGAAAATGACTAATTTTGAGTGATCGTATATTATTCGTTATACCTTCGTTTGACAAACGGTTAAACATTTTGGAAAATAGAATAGGCGAACTCACTTTTACTTGAAGACATCGTTTTCTCAAAAATATTCTATCGATATGAAAAATGGCTCCAAACATGGTCACTTGCGATAACCATTTTGGTCTAGTAGAAAATATATAAGTGTTAATACTTGTATAAAATAGTTACGATAGCCATATTTAAAACGCGTATAACTTAGTCGTTATAAGTCCGTTTTCTACATTTTATATATCCTTAGTTTCGTGTTAAAGTATACTAATATATTTTTGCCAAATCGACTCATTTAGATAATGTTTAAAACTCATTTTCGCCCCTTAAATAACCCTTGACAGCTTTGAATTTTTCAGAAAATTAATTTTCGTCGCAAAACTTGAAAATAGCGTAACTTCTTCGTTATAAATCCGTTTTAACCCGTTCAAGCGACCACGGTTTCGTTTTAGAGTCTATTTTCTGAAAATATAACCAAAAATAATCCATGACCTGTCAAAATTTCCAGATTTTACAAAAATGAACAGCCCTTAATTTCTTGTTGTCGAAAATGATTTATCTAGTGTCATGGGTTCCTAAACTTACCATATCTATTCTAATCTTACCATACACCTTCTTAGGGTGTCATGGGTTCCTAAACTTCATCAATAATGATAGGTTTCATGGGATTAATTATAGGATGATTAAAACTTATAATATGAAGTAAAAACAAGTAAAAGTGGTATAAATACATATGATACTTGCATGTTTTTCTTACTAGAATGATAAAATAGCTCAAGTAATATTATGAAAGAGTAGTAAAAATATTTAGAACACTTACTAGTAGTATGATTAGGTTTAAGTAACTAGGTACTAATTACTTCTTGGTTTTTATTTCAAAACCTTATATAGAAGTAAACTAGGGTTGTGATTATCACTTGATTCTTGAAAAATCTTATGTTTTCTTCTTGGTTTTTATGCTTTGCCAAACCTTAGAGATGAAATGGGAGAGTTTTCTTTAACTTTTCACCTTTGAAAATGTGTAACTATGTGTTTAGGATAAGTAAATATCTAGTATACATGCCTAGTCATACAAAGAGTATGTGTACACTTAACTAGCAAGATTTTTACAAAATATGGTGACTCATGGGGGGTCGGCAAGGGTAGTATGGGTAAAGGGTTTGATGTATTTTGTGGATTAAATGTATTTTAAGTTAAGTATAATGTGTAGTTTGTACATAAAATTAATTATTAAATGTAGCGTTAGCTAGAAATCAATTTTAACGGAACAAAATAAAATATATCAAGTCATAAAAATCATAAAAATACATTTCTCGCAAGTATTGAGTGAATAAATAATTATCGAGTTGAATTTACGAAACCGTCAGAATATATATATAACAAATTTAAATACCAAAATAAATTCAAAAATCGGGTAAACTAATAATATAATTTTATAGTCTTAAAATGAGTATAAAATATATCGTGATAATTATTGGAAGTGTAGGATCAATTATTCAAAATAAATGATCGTGCGATAGCGTTTATTTAATAGATAAATATACGTTAATGAAATATGCAAACCCATGCATGAACTAATATGAAAATGATATTACTGATGATATGTAGACTAATTCTAGTCTAGATGTAATATTTTTTTTTTGGGTAAAAGGGTTAATTCACCCCGGTAAAATTCATTACACCAAAAAGCGTTGAAGTACAAAGGATGAGGGTGACTTCCCTCATCTCAGTCCCTTAGGACACTTACAGACTCTCATATAAGAATGACACGCCATTCTTATAACTTACATTAAACATAACTTACATTGAACATAAACTACAACGACTATAAAGATAACACAAGTTAAATACAATTCAAGTAGACAAATCCTTGAATCATCAACTCGTCATAGTAGTTCAAACTTCCAGCTTCAACCAATTGCGTCTTCTATTAGCATTATGCAAACATCATAATCTAATAACCTAATAAGAAAGACTTCCGTAGCAAATGGAACTTGAAGCATAAACATGGTCTAAGCGACCCAACCTTCCAGCATATCCGAACTTGAACCCATCTTCCAACAAATACGAATGAACACATGAAGACAACAACCAAGGATCAAGTCATATGCACCAACAAAATCAGTTTGTAGTAGCAAAAACCACAAACAAAACCACCACCAACGCTATACCAACAGTAAGATAGAATCATAGTACCCAACGTGCATAGCATTGTGAGCATGGGGTTTTGAACAAGAGTCCCCAAGAACTTAACTTCCATCATAGCATAATAAACCAGCCTCATGACCCCTGCTGCAACAATAGACAATAAAAGAATAAGCAGCATCATCTAAGTGTGGTAACAAGCATAAACCATAAACATAGGGTGATTCAACCCTAACTTCCAGCATTTGCGAGCCCAAGACCAAGTTAAGAATCAAGAAAAGGTCATTGGCAGCAGGCACAAAGCATGTAACAACGAATGCAAACCAACCAGATTGCATGTAATACTGAATCATTAACTACTACCGGAGAACATGAATAAACGTGACATTCATAGAACAAGATTCGTCCTAAATCGCATAGACAACTAGTAGCGACAACGAACAATCGACCATAGACACAAAATAGGGTTAAGAAACCCTAACGTACAACCACCATAAGATCTGATTGATGATCCAATCATAACCAACGTCCTTCTCTCCCATAACCCACTTCATAACACAGCCCCTATCGATACCAACAGATTCAATACCCAAACATGGGTATACTTCCAGCAAAAAATAAAACAAGACCCTAAGAATAGGGTTTCGTTCAAACCTTGAAGCACCAAACACGATAGGATGTAAAAACCAAAAAAGGTTTTATTATCATTCAACATAAATCCAACCAACAAAGATCGATCTATAAATAATAAGTCTGAACCGACTTATATCATTCCATGAACAGATCGATTTGAAAACTCTAATCACAAAAGATAATTAGAGTCGATCAGAATAAACCCTAAAACGGGAATATTAAACCGACTAAAGCAATACAATTGCGATTAGGCTATAACAACGACCAAATAAAACCCAAAACATAATCGTATGAAAGATTGCAGGATAGGTTTGGGTTTTATATATAAGAAAACGATCAACAAAACCGACTAAAGGAAAAGATAAATTGATAAGGATATATAGGGTTTTGATGAATCGATCCTAACAGCCACCACCTATATGATAGAACACAAGTCTAAACAATCGATTGCATACCAAATAAATGGTAGAGAGGCGATTATAAAGGCTGTGTTTGGCCGGAATAAAGGAAGAGATGGCGGCTGCTAGGGGAGGCAGAAAAATCGCCCCAAGTTGAGAGAGTTTTTTGGCTTTTCCTATATGTAATGTTCTAAATGATGTTCCATGAATACGCAGCTTAACCCTCAAGGTTACGCATATTTGATACTCGTAAACCTAGTTTACGAAAAATGATGAATAGTGAATCATGAATAGTGATCTTTCTCCGGGAATGAATAGTGTTTCATGAATAGTAAAATTTTAAAATAACCTCTCAAAGTCGCAAACTGACTTCAAAAATGATGAATAGTAAAATGATGAATAGTAACCTGTGAGTAGTAAATTCCCGAGATGAATAGTAAATTTGAGAAATGACCTGAAATTACGAGTTGTCACACACTGCTACAGAAGATATATCTAAAATAAGTCAAGAGATGAAGGCCAGAACTATTCTCATGATGGCTATTCCAGATGAATATCAATTGTCTTTCAACTCCATTAAAGATGCTAAGCTTTTAATAGAACCTTAGAGAAGAAGTTTGGAGGGAATGAGGCTACGAAGAAGAGCAAGAAAAATCTTTAGAAGCAGCAGTATGCAATTTTTTTTGCCTCAAGCTCTGAATCTCTTGATGAAATCTGCAATAGGCTGTAAAAGCTTGTAAGCCAATTTGAGTTTGTGGGAGTGGTGACTGAACAAGAAGATTTAAACCAAAAGTTGCTGGCAAGTCTTCCATCTGAATGGAACACATATGCCATTTTGTGGAGGAACAAGCCTGATTTGGAGAAGTCAAGTTTGGATGATCTTCGCAACAATCTTAAGGTCTATGAAGCTAAAATGAAACAAAAGTCAAGGGTTCAAGCTCAGGTTCAACTAACTTGGCATTTGTTTCATCCAATAGCATTAGCAGCACAATGGTCGAAGTTCCTACTGCTAAGGAAGTAAGTGATGCTAGCTCAATGGGAAGTGCTGAAGTTCCTACAGTACAATGGCATTGTTTCATCCAATAGCATTAGCAGCACAATATGCTCTTTCTTTACCAGTCAAAGTTCTGTTACTCAACTATCAATTGAGGACATTCAACAGACTCATCCTGATGATGTGGAAGAGATGGATCTTAGGTGGCAAATAGCTATGCTCACTGTGAGGGCAAAAAGGTTTCTTTAGAGGACTGGAATGAGCTTGCAAATGACTGGTACTGATAAGGTGGGCTTTGACAAGTCCAAAGTGGAGTGCTATAACTACAAAAAGAAGGGTCATTTTGCAAGGGAATGCAGATTCCCAAGATCTAAGGAGAACATGATAAGGGAGGTGGAGAGAAGGACTATTCCAGTTCATGAGACTTCTGCAACTGCCATAGTGTCTTGTGATGGGCTTGGAGGCTATGACTGGAGTGACCAAGCTGCAGAAGGCCCTACTGGCTATGTTCTCATGGCATACTCATCATCCTCCAACTCTTCAGGATCAGATTCTGATGTATCTTTTGAATCATGTTGTTCTGATCCATGTTTTTATAAAGATGAATATAATAAAGTAACAAAAGAACTTGAAGATGCTTAATTATTACTTTTAGGCTATAAGGAAGGTTTGAAAGGTGTTGAAGCCAGACTAGAATTCTTCATATCTAATGAACTTATTTTATCTGAAAAGATTAGAACATTAGAGGTTGAAGTATATCTTAGAGATAAACCATAGATGAGCTTAAAACTAAATTAGACCAGGTTCAAACATAAAAAGAAAAAGTTCAAGAAGAAAAGGATGGTATTGAATTACATGTTGAAAGATGGGAAAATAACTCTAAAGGGGTTAACAATATGATAGACACTCAGATTTATAACAGGATGAAAGGTATAGGATATAAAAAGGGAATAGGTTATAATGAAGTTGCTCCTTATGTATCTGGTAATTTTTGTCCCCCTATGCCGGATTTGTCTTTTACAGGGGAAGAAAAGCATAGTGATACCTGTAAGGAAAAGGTATCTGAGACCGCTAGAGATAAGAGTGTTGATGGAGGAGAATCTTAGCAGACTAGAAGAGAGTCTGAGGCACTAGTGATTGAGGATTAGGTGTCAGATGATGAGGATGAAGCTAGTGTTAAACCTAGAGTCCTAAATAAAATTGTTTCTTTTTTTGGGTAAAGGGGAGTAATCCTGCACCCTGGTAAAATATATTAACCAAAACGTTTAAGTACAACGGATGAGAGTGAATCTCTCACCTTGGCCCGTTACATGGGCAACAGACACGCACTAACAAGTGCATATTAACCAAACAAAATACATATGAAAGACATGCCAATCTTATGAACTACCAAACATTCAAAATTACTTCCTACCGCGACCTAAGAGACTAACATCATACATGTCACACATATCCTCCAAGTGTCTCAGTAAATCATAGACTTGAGCAGCATAATCATCAAAGTCTTCAAGCTCTAGTCCCCCACCACCCTCAGAAGCCAAAAATGACGCCATAGGGTTATCCGGCTCCAAAACCTCATTTTCTTCACTATCAGAACAAGTCACATTCCTGACTTTAGAGAACGGATTACTTACCTTAGTAGCAGAAGAAATCATAGTCTCCGGAGGCTTAATAGGCGCATCAATATCAACACGAGATTCCTTCCCCCGAGAACCATCCATACCTGCTTCCTTAGTACAACGGAAGAATTCCCAATTTCGCCTCATCGGTAGTAGAATCAACCACGATTACTTGGGATGCCCGAGTCATCTTGCACCTCAAGAGTCCCAAAGAGTTAGACATAGTAATAGGTGTACCTTTAGCATTAACACTATGACTTCCGGTGTCTTCGTCTTTGTAACATATACCTGCTTCCTAGGTGCAAAATCTAGGACCCTTACCCATATTAATACCACTAGACATCTTCATACCTTTGGGTTTGGCTTTTCGATTACGCACCACCTTAAAACCATCATCAGGTTCTTCCAAAGTCGAGGTGGGAGCAACATCATTATGCTCCTTAATACTCTTAGGACAACAAGCAGTAACATGCCCAAACACTTTGCATTCCGCACAATGTGGAGGCTTCCATTCATATTCCACCTTGATACTTGCCGTAGTAAAACCACTATCATCCTTTTTAGGGATCGCCATAGTCACCACATGTTTTAGCTCAGATTCTGATGATAATTCGACAAGAGCACGTGCAAAACTTATGCGACCCCATGAATCAACTCACATGGAACTAGTAAAAGCATCTAACATAATCGTCTTACCCACCTGAGTAGCAATAAGGCTCAACCCGTCTTCTGAATATGCAAGTAACGGCACGTTATGCAATTTAATCCATACGGTCGCTTTAGTAACCTCACTTTTGGACAATAGCACGTCAGGAGTCCATTTAGTGAGAATGATAGGAGAATTGCGAATAATCCAAGGGCCCCGCTGAATGACATTATCAACACCCACTTTAGAAGCAAACTTAAAAAAGAACACACCATCGTCATTCTTCATGAGTTTTTATAACCCAAACTTACCCCACGTGTTAGTTACATAATTTTGGACCAAAGGAAAGGCAATATTCTTGCCAACAAAGAAGCCAACAAGAGTATTATCATAACGGTTACACACACTCTCCATAGCAGCCTTAGGAAGAACCGTATCATGATTATCAATCCGATTATCATTCACTAATGGTCGAAAGTTAACTTTCCTAGTGACTTGTTCCGGATTTAAAACATTAGCAAACGACCTTGCGTTATTGGACACATTAGCATCAAGACCGAAGTTGACACCTTTGACACATTCGTGGAAAAGAATAGCATTCCCATCCATCAAGTAACACTGGGGAGACCAAATCCGGATTCACACAAGTATCGGATCAATAGCATTAGTAAATTCACATTAATGCTCGAATTCACCCCACCCAAAACGGATCCAGCCATATCATCAACCCATGGATCCGGACAAGATGTTTGTTCCAAGTTAGAAGAACTCCAAACAGATTCAAATGTGCCTTCGTGAGTACTAGGGTTTCGCAAAACCCTAGTAGCTTTGCGCACTTCAGGAACAGTCGTATCACTAGCCATTGCGTGCTCACCTTTGAGACGTTTTAGCCTAGCATCCAAAGCATTAATATCCAGCGAAGCATACGGATTAGATTCCTTATTCAATCCAACTTGATCGGCCAAGTTGGTGGCTGCTTTTGCAACCTTCTTCGACGAACCATCCTTGTTGAAAAACCCTTTCTCCATCACACGAAACCCCAAATACAATCACACAACAGCCAATAACTACAGCTACAGAACAACCTTAAAACGACCAAGAAAACCCTAACTGAAAGTTAGGGTTTAAAGCGCAACGCACCACCAATCTAACCAGCCTCCATATTCAAGAGCATAATCTGATAAATAAGAACGTGCAACCCACCCTTGAATGATTAAACTGACACAAAGAATCAACAATAAAACGCAAATGATTCAGAAAACCAAAAAACCCTAACTATCGATTGAATAAAAACCCTAACTGAATGGAACTAAAAACGATATGAGAATAAGAGTAAACAACACAAACGTGTATTCACTAGTGTATTCAGAAACGTATTAGAATCAAACGAATTAGAGTAATTAGGAGGAATGATTAGAAGAAAAGTAAGGGTTTCGGTTTTCTTGAGAATCGCCAAGGAGAAAGTCGACTTAGGGTTTTAAATAAAATTGTTTTTGCACTTGCTGCTAGAGAAAATGTAGAGACAATAGAGTCATGTAATAAAAGCACTTCTGGTCATAGAGGGAATCAAATATGTTCGAACAAATTAATGTCTGATAGACTAGGAAGTGATTTTGTTATGAATAATGAACCTTGCTTTACTTTTGGAAGTTTTGATCACTTGCATTATACCTGTAAAAATAATTTAAAAGAAAAAGTGACAAAACCAGTGTGGAACTATGCTCAAAGGGTAAATCATTCTAATTTTGCTAATACAACTCACCCCAATGCTCAAAAGTCTTTTGTTTCGAAAGCAGTTTTAATGAGATCAGGATTGAAAAGTGTAAATATTGCTAGATCTGTTACTACTGCTACCACAAGACCAATAGTTAATGTTGCCCATTCAAAGACATGTTTTTGAAAAAGGGCATATTCAATTATATACAGACCCTACAGAACATAGATAGGGTTCTCTCTCTAGGGGTGGCAATTTCCGAAACCATTACACCCTTAATTTTTCAATCGATTTTCATTTAATCCGTCCATAGATCATGTTTCTTCTTCTACGATTTGATTATTATCAGATTTATTGATGATTTCATGATTCTTAGTCGTTTTTTATGGAGTCGATTGCTTTTGTTAGGGTTTTGGAAATCGTCCCTGTTGATTAGCCGCCATATTATCCAAAACTGATCCAACTACAACCTTCTTCAGTCGCCTCTCTACTTTAATGGTATGCAATCGATTGGCTAAGGTTTGTAGTCTTAATGATAAGGCGGCGGTTGTGTTGTTCCTGCTGCGATTTGGACTTTATGATAACAAAACCCTAAGTTTTTAGGGTCCTCTTTATTATCGCGTCTTGGTGGATCTGATCTTTATTGCTTAAGCAAAACCTTAATTATTAGGGTTTCGTGTTTTATTTATTCGCGTGGTGCTGATTGTTGGCTGTCCTTTGAATGTTATATCAAAGCTTTGTAGCTTTGTTCTTTCACCTGTTGGTGGCTTAGCTGGTTGGTGACTATGGTCTGCTTGTGACTTTCCTTGTCGATTGCAAGTTCTAGTCCTGATGTGCGTGTAGTGGATGTGGGTTTTAGAGAGATGTAAGTCAAGTTTGAAGGGAAGCTTGTTCAAAACCTTTACTACTTTTCACAGATCTGTATTTGAAGTCCTCATTCGTTGGTCTTGTGATTGTTCTTTGTGGTAATTGGAAGTTAGGGTGCGGAAAACCCTCTGTTCGTGACATTTGAGAGATGTAAGTTCAAGTTTTGTAGGTTATCTTGTTCAAAAAACCTTGTCTGCGATATTCTTAACCTGATTCGTTTAGGTTTCAATTTTATCTAGTGGGTTTTGAATATTGTTTGAATTAGGACGTTTGGGGTTGTTCGTTATCCTAGGTTTTGTGCTATATCAGATCTGTTATATGTACATCAGGTATCTCTATTGCGGGAATGAATTGGATCTGATCTGCTGTTTTGTTACGGTGCTCTATATGCTTGTCATGTTGGGTTCAGCGTTGGCTTTACAGACACGATATCTGTGGTTGTTATGGGATGCATTCGTATGTTCAGGTAGCTGCCATAGATTACATGGTCGTTTTAACCTCAAGTGACTTTAGAGCTGTTGTTTACACTTCCTCTCTTACCCTCTTTCGTGGGTTTTGAGTGTGATGTTGTGGCTTATCAGCTGGTCATGTTTTATGGTTGATTATGCAAGTTATGGTTTTTATCCCTATGTTTGTTCTATATCAGGTCTAATATGGTGTTTGGTTAGAGCTGATTTGATGCGTCTTATGGTAGTTAATGGTTTTCTCTTTCGCAACGGCTTGGTTTTTCATGATTTATTCGTACCTATAGGGTTTCGAATGGTTTCCATCTGGTGTTGTAGGGATTATCTATTATGGGGTGTGTGGCTTCTTTAGAGTACATGGTTCCTGGTGCATGTTTTGTCACCAATCTGATGTTTGGACATAATTCTGATCATGTGGTCCTCGTGGATTGGTATTGGAAGTTTGGGTTTCGCAATCCTTATTTATTGGCTGTTCGATCTAAGTGGCATTGTGTTATATGAATATTTGGGCAATAAATTTATTATTGTAGCTGCAGTAGATCGTGTGCTTGTTGGGGCTGTTTTGTGTCCTTTCTGGATCATTGCACTCCATTGCGGTTCTTGATGGTAGGTTTGGTATACGTTGTTATCATGTGTACCATGTATAGATTTATGGTAAGTCGTTGGAGCTTATTATGGGTTTGGAAACTATTCGGTTTTATTACTGATCGAATTATAATGTTCATATGAAGCTTTCTTTACCGTTATGTGTGAGGCTTCTTCGTGTACGTTTATTGTTTCATGTCAATTTGGCGGAGCTGAATGGTGTTCAAGTACGAGTTGGCATGGAAGATAATATGGTTTGCTATTTGGCGGAGCTGAATAGTCATTCTAGCTTGTTGATGTATTTTGTAAGTTATAAGAATGGCGTGTCATTCTTATATGGTTGCATGTAAGTTGCACATGTTGTGCATTTCTTTCGCCCTGATAGGGATGAGATGGGGGATTCACCCCTATCCTTTGTACTTCAACGCTTTTTGGTGTAATTCATTTTACCAGGGTGAAAAATCCCTTTTACCCAAAAAAAATTATATACAGACCCATTTAAAAGAGAACAACATTACTAAACAACAGGGATAACAAAAAGTAAATACTGCTTTCAGAAAAGCTGTAACTACTGCTTGGCGAAAAGTAAATACTGCTAAGCCAAAAGTGACTAATAATGCTGTTAGGGGTAAAGAAGTCAATGCTATAAAGGCCTCAATATGTTGGGATTGTAGACCAAATACCTCTGATTTACACCAAGTCTCCAAAGACAACAGTGCATCATATGTACTTAAAAAAATTTGATTATATGGATGCACAAGGCAGACTCAAGTCTATCATGGCTTAGGTCCCTGAGAAAAACTAATTCTCTTATTTTATGTGCAGGGCAATCTACAGGTGGACTTATTAGACAGATGTGTTATTGACAGTGGACTCTCTAGGCACATGACATGAAACATGTCCTACCTTTCTGATTATATGCCTATTGATGGAGGATATGTGACCTTTGGAAGCAACCCAAGGGGTGGTAAGATCACTAGGAAGGGAAAGATTAAAACCAGTACTCTGGACTTTGATGATGTGTACTTTGTCAAAGAACTCAAGTTCAATCTCCTTAGTGTGTCACAAATGTGTGACAAAAAGAATAGTGTCCTTTTTATTGACACTGAATGTATAATCTTGTCCCCAAACTTTAAATTGGTTGATGAAAGTCAAATCCTACTTAGAGTACCAAGGAAATAAAATACAGACAATGTTGATCTAAAGCACATGGTTCCTAAGGGTAGTTTGACTTGTCTATTTGCTAAGGCCACATCTGATGAGTCTAGAATTTGGCATAGAAGGCTTGGCCATTTGATCTTTAAAACTATGAACAAACTTGTGAAGGGAAATCTTTTCAAGGGACTACCTTCCAAGCTTTTTGACATAAATGAAAATTGTGTTGCTTGTCAAAAGGGAAAGCAGCACAGAGCCTCTTGTAAGACCAAGACTGTGAGCTCAATCAACCAACCTTTACAAATTCTTCATATGGCCTTATTTGGACCTAACTTTTTTAAGAGTTTAATGAAGAAAATGTACTACCTAGTTGTCACAGACGACTATAGTAGATTCACTTGGGTTTTCTTTTTAGCAACTAAGGATGAAACTAGTGGAATCCTTAAGGCTTTTATAACCAGAATAGAAAACCTAATAGATCTAAAAGTTAAGGTGATAAGATGTGACAATGGAACTGAGTTTAAGAATAAAGATATGAACCAGTTCTGTGAAGTGAAGGGTATTCAAAGACAGTTTAGTGTAGCTAGAACTCCTCAAAAAAATGGGACTTGGTAAAATTAAAGGCAAAAAAAAACCCTAGTTTTCTCTCCCCATGGGGGTGATTTCCGGCCACCCCTCCTCCTAATATTCCGATCAATTTTACAGCCACTCAAATTGCCTCTCTATTATTCACTGAATGATATGCAATCGATTTGGTCGTTGTCTTTTTCTGGGAAGGGGTGTGTCGTGTTCTCTATTCATTATATTCTGAAATCGTTCCTTGTCTCTAAATCCTAAACGCTTGTATAATTGAATTTATCATTTTTTAGGGTTTAGTCATTATCTTTTATCGCTGCCATATGATTCGATCTAAACCCTAAACTTTTGACGGTTATACGTCCCTCTTTCGTTGATCGATCTGGTGGTTCTGGGCACTTATTGATATATCTTATTGGGTTGTTTGGTTGGAACTGCCCTCAATTACTGTTTCGTTGGTGCGTACAGTTTTTTTAGGGTTTGTTGCATATCCGCACATAGGTGTTTATCCTTATTAGGGTTCCACCTGGTTCTCATTCAACGTTCCTCTCCTGGGGTTCGTCTAGTGTGCGCTTGGTTGGTTTGTTTTGTTGGCTGCTGTTGGATGTAAACCTGATTAGGGTTTTGTTACATATGGATGTAATGTACTTATTATTGTATGTGGGTTTTGAGAGATGATGGTCCATGTTCGGTATGGTTTTCCTTCAGATCCTGGTTTGCTATTCAAGTGGTATGGGATCTGGTGCACGTGAGGGTTATGGGTTTACCCTTGATTCGTTTCAACTCAATTCTATGGTGTGCGTTTGAATGTCTATGGTGTTGGATGGGATTGATTTGAATAGTTAGTTGCTGGTTATGAGCTGGAATTATGTGGATGATCACATTCAGGTCGTATGATTATTTCTTGGGGTTTTGTAAGTTAGGGTTTTGATAACTCTATTATTCATGTCGTGATGTGTGGTTCCTTGGATCATTATGGTTGGTGGGATTCGATGCTGAATTCGTATCTTTTTACTTTCTGACATATGATCAAGGTGTTGCGGGTTGGTTGATGATGGAAGTTTGGACTACTTTGATGACGTGAAGATTCAAGTATTTCGACTTGAAGTGCATTTAATTTTTATTCTTTTTAAGTCGTAGTCTGATGTTTAGTTATAAGTGTGGTCTGTCACTCTTATATTGTAAGTTATTGGAATGATGTTTCATTCGAATAGGAGAGTCTGTAAGTGTCTAAGGGATGAGATGGGGACTCTCTCATCCGTTGTGCTTCAATGTTTTTTGATAATGTATTTTACCGAGGTGCAGGATTACTCCCTTTACCCAAAAAGAACTCCTCAACAAAATGGTTTTGTTTTTGGGTAAAATTCACCCGGTAAAATTCATTACACCAAAACATTAAAGTACAAGGATGAGGTGACGCCCTCATCTCGATCCTTAGACACTTATCGACTCAAATATAAGAATGACAAACATTCTTATAACCTACCACTAACCATTATATAAGGTGACAAACCACACTTATAACAAATACATAGAGCATAAACTACAACGCCAATAAAAATAACAAATTAAACGCTAATCAAGTAGACACACTTGATTCTTCCAAAGACGTCATAGCACTCTAACTTCCAATGAACCAACCCATGAGGACCTCATGATCAGAATTATGTCCAAGAAGGAGATCGGAAACAAATAGGGTGTAAATCAACCCTAACCAAACATGACCATAGCAGGACGATCCGTCAAATATAACCAAATTAGTAGCAAAAGGATCAATAATGGTAACACCATACCACAAATCTGCCATGCGATCAACGAACAACAATAAACACCATAAATAAGTTGTAGAAGGAGATCCATGAAGTAGCAGCATGTCCATTAACAAACCTATGGTTTATACTAAACCCTAACTTCCAAAGCATCATATTACCGACCATACAAAATAAAACAATCCAATCTTCAAAGTCTAATCGTAATATGTTAACTTCGATCACAAAACCAACAACATAATTAAACACCGTTTAGTGAAAGAAGGATAGGTTTTTGAACAAGATTACCTTCAAACTTGACTTACATCTCTCTAAAACCCACAAAAATCATTCGAACGTCAGTAGTAACACAAACAACACGACCAGGACAGCATAAATATCCAGTATCATACCCAAATCACGATCAGCAGTACACGCACCAGCATGATAAAGAACCAAAACCAAATGGCTTTGATTTATCCATTAAGACCAGCCCTTCAATCAGATATGATCAACCAAAAAATAAACCCTAAGCATAAATCGATCATACCCAGCCATACCAGAATCAAAAATCTTGAATGCACTAACTATCGAAATCCTAGAATGGATCTCGTAAAGCATAAAACCCTTTATCTTCTTTGGTTCAAAATAATTATGAAATGCCTTTGGTGTCACCCTCATGTGGTAAGGCTGTTTTGGAAACGGTTCATGTGTCAAGTTCTAATGTGGATATGGTTCATGAGGCTAACGATGTATTGATGGATAGTATGAAAGGGTTAAAGAGGGCTGCTGATGGGAATGATGCTTTCCCTCTTTGACGTTCTTTTTCTTCTAATTCTATTGATGATAATCATGTACATATGTCGAGGTCTTGTGATGTTTCAAATGATAAGTTGTTGTCGGCTGCGAATGTTGTAATCCCAATTAGAGTAGTAGATGATATGTGTAGGAAATTTTCGAATACACTTTATGGATATTTCACTGGTCAATGTCTAGCATTCCCGATTGACAACGATTACGTCAAACTACTTGGGCTAAGTTCGGCTTGGAGCACACTATTCTTCGGAATGAGTTCTTCCTTTTTAAATTTGCTTCATTTGATGGTATGACTAAGGCTCTTAAGGGGGGCCCATGGTTTATTAAATCAGTTCCTATATTCTTACATGAGTGGGTGCCGAATACTAGGTTGGAAAAGGAGAAAGTGACTAAGGTACCGGTTTGGGTTCGTATCCATAATGTACCTTCCGTTGTGTATTCTAAAGCTGGTATAAGTTTGATTGCAAAATAGTTGGGGCAGATTCTACGTTTTGATGCAGGTACTAATGCTATGTGTAGCAATCCTTGGGGTCGTTATTCATACGCATGGGTTCTTATTGAGTTATCCGCTGATCGAGATGTTTTGGAATCAATTGATGTTGTTGTCCATCTACCTAAGGGTAAGGGTCACTATATGGAAGTTCTTGAAGTCGAGTATGAGTGGTGGCCGCCTTGGTGCTCTAAGTGTATTATCTTCAATCATGATGATGATTTATGTCCTCTTAGAAGAAAGTGGGTTACTAGTGCTCAGACTAATAAAGATGTTGGTGTTGATCGTCATGTTCATTCTCATAAGGTAGGTAAAGGGATTGGTAAAGATTCTAAAAGGGCTCGGGTTTTTAAACCCAAGACCAATGTTATGTATAGACCGGCTTCTAAGGGGCCGCCAAGAAAAGAACTCTTGAAATTAGGGGCTGATTTTAAGCCTCCGAACGAGGGTTCCTTCCTCTTGGTACACTTAATGTGTGGTGAAGAGTGATGATGGTGTGGATATGGTACAGGAACAAATTGCAAAGCCTTCTAATGTTGCCGTTTCTTCATGTGGGGGAAATGATAATACTGTTGAGGGTTGTAATCGTCAAGTGCCTACGAGAAGTAAGATTGCAGACTTGTGGGAGCGTTTCAATTCCCATGTGGCTTCCACGAGTAAGACGTCGAATTTTTACCCTAACATTAGTGATGTGGCTTCTACTTCTATTCAGGGTCAAGATTCAAATGCGGATGTTGTTAGTGAAAATGGTGATGAAGTCTATGAGAACTATGATGATATCGAGATGTATGCTTCCAAATCTAAGAATCATAGCGGCTCTGCTAAAGAATTCAAGGTGCAAGGACGCAAGAAGAATTAGATTTATTTTCTTTGTGTTTCTTGGTGTTATGTAGCATTGTTTAGCTTAGGTTATTTGTAAGTTGCACTTGTGATGGTGCATGTCTATCGCCCTTTAGGGCCGAGATGGGGGATTCACTCCCATCCTTTGTACTTCAACACTTTTTGGTGTAATGCATTTTACCAGGGTGAAAAATCCCTTTTACCCAAAAAAAAAGATCGATCCTTATATATGTAATAATAAGGAACCGACTAAACCACCAGCCAATCAACGATCAATAGCAAGGAATAAATCAATAAAGAATGATCGATAAAGAACCATGCACACAAAATTCTCCAACAGATCTAATAACTTAAAACTCACCACCGACCCATGTGGGATCAATAGCAAGGAATAAATCAAAGATCAATTAGATGTAGAATGACATAGCCATGCACTAACGACAAAGTAAGATGTATGAGTATAGATCAAGTTTGCCGTCAACAATATTAGCAAAAGCAAAAAAAACACGAATCCAATAAAGTACACCGACCCACGATTGTTAGATAACCAATAATTAATAAATTAAAAGGTTAAGAATCATAGGAGTGTTAATCGCATAAGAAAAGGGATTCGTATTTTTTTGTTCGCCAATAGTCGCCAAAAGAGAGAGAACTTTTTAGGGTTTTAACAAAATGGTTTTGTAGAGAGGAGGAATAGGAAACTCATTGTGGCTACTAGGACTATGCTTGCAGATTCCAAATTACCAACAACCTTTTAGGTTGAAGCAGTTAATACTGCTTGTTATGTACAAAATAGAGTTTTGGTAGTGAAGCCTCATAACAAGACCCCTTATGAGTTATTTCATGGTAGAACTCCTACCCTAGACTTTTTGAAACCATTTAGGTGTCCTATAACTATCTTAAATACCATAGATCACCTGGGCAAGTTTGATGGGAAGGCTGATGAGGGATTCTTTGTTCGGTACTCTCAAAATAGTAAGGCAAGTTTGATGGGAACCTGATTTGTTGAGGAGAACCTACATATTAGGTTTGATGAAAATAAACCCAATGTTGTAGGAAAAGGTCTTGATTAGCTATTTAATATTGATGTGCTAACAAAATCTATGAATTATGAGCCAGTCACTGCAGGGAACCAGTCTAACAAATGTGCAGGTACCAAAGAAAATGTTGTTGCAGTTCAAACCAGAGTGAAGAAAGAATCTACTGCAGACTACATACTACTGCCAATTTTGACTGATGATACTCCCCTCTCCTCAATCATGAAGAGTTCACAGAATGACAAGGAACAACCTTCCAGTGAAGATGTGATATGTGCAGAATCAGGGAACAAAGGTCCTGTTAATGAAGAGGTTCCTGGTGGTGATGTTGGAGGTGATAAACCTCAATTGGATGATCATGTGTCAGATAACAATACTGGCAAGTCTAGCAGTAGTTTCCTAAACCTACTAGTATGCCTAGTGTTCCTACTGCTGAAGCTTATTCTAATGAAATTAACACTGGCATTGGTTACCCCAAACCTACTAGCAGTAATTACCATGAACCTACTGCTACGACTAGTGTTAATGCTACTGGAGACAATTCCATTGTTTATGATGATGATCACAACATCCCTCCTTTGGTAGATATGTATGCTGACACAGATGATGATGTGTTAGATGATTTTGGTAAAGAAGCTGATATGACTAACCTAGAAGATGTTATTCCTGCCAGTCCAATTGTGACTACCAGAATCCACAGAGATCATCCCAAGGAAAATATTATTGGAGAATTGCAATCTGCTGTTCAAACCATAACAAAGTCAAAGGGTTTGAAGGACTTAACTGATCAAGGGTTATTTGCTAGATCCTTTCATAAAATAAACAACCGCAAAGATCTCCAAAACTGTTTATTTTCCTATTTTATATCCCAAGTTGAGCCCAAGAACATCAAGCTTTGTCAGAAGAGAGTTAGGTTGCAAGAAGTCTGGACTTTGGTGGATCTACCTAATGGGAAAACTGCTATTGGTACTAAGTGGGTGTTTACAAATAAGAAGGATGAAAGGGGGATAGTGGTTAGAAACAAGGCAAGATTGGTTGCTCAAGGATACACACAAGCAAAAGGTCTTGATTATGATGAAGTATTTGCTCCAGTTTCTAAGATTGAAGCCATCAGATTATTTTTGGCATATGCTTCTTTCAAGGAATTTCTTGTGTATCAGATGAATGTAAAAAGTGTCTTCTTGTATGTGAAAATAGAAGAGGAGGTACATGTGTGTCAGCCTCCTAGTTTTGAAGATCCTGATTTCCTAGATAAAGTTATCAGGGTAGAGAAGGCTATGTATGGGTTACACCAAGCTCCAAGGGCCTGGTATGCAACCTTGTCCACTTACTTGATGGACAATGGGTTTCACAGGGGCACCACTGATAAGACTTTGTTTATACTAAGATCAAAAGGTGATATTTTGCTGGTTCAAATCTATGTTGATGACATCATCTTTGGGTCTACTAACAAGGAGATGTGTGTGGAGTTTGAGAAACTTATGCATGATAAGTTTCAGATGAGCTCAATGGGAGAGCTTACATTCTTTTTGGGGCTGCAAGTGAAGCAGAAGAAGGAGGGTATTTTTATCAGCCAAGACAAGTATGTGGCTGAGATTCTGAATATGTTTTGGTTTAAAGATGTCAAAAGTGCAAGCAATCTTATGGAAACACTCAAGACATTGCTCCCAAATGATGGAAGTGAAGCTGTGTATGTTCATATCTACAGATCCATGATTTGGTCTCTTATGTATCTCACTTCATCAAGACCATACAATATGTTTGCAGTTTGTGTGTGCAAGATTTCAAGTTACACCTAGAGCTTCACATCTCAATGCAGTGAAGAGGATATTTAGATACTTGAAGGGGCAACCTAAAATAGGCCTTTGGTATCCTAAAGATTCACCTTTTGACTTGATAGTAAACATAGACAGTGATTATGCAGGAGCTAGCTTGGATGGAAAGTCTGCAACAGGTGGATGTCAGTTTTTGGGCTATTAACTTATCTCATGGCAGTGCAAGAAGAAAACTGTAGTGGCCAATTCCACAACTAAAGGAGAGTATGTGGTTGCTGCTAGTTGTTGTGGTCAAGTGTTTTGGATTCAGAATCAATTGTTGAACTATGGGTACAACTTTTTGCACACTAAAATATTCATTGATAATAACAGTACAATCTGCATTATTAAAAATCATGTTTTACATTCCAAAACAAACATATTGAGATTAGACATCACTTAATTAGAGATTTTAATGAAAAGAAATTAATTGAAATGGTTAAAATCCATACTGATAAGAATGTTGCAGATCTGCTTACCAAAGCTTTTGATGTGGGTAAGTTTCAATATTTGGTTGCCAGTATTGGAATGTTAAATCTCTAAATGTTTTATCTTATTATGTTTTTGTAAAGTTTTGTATGGATTTGTATCGTTATCTAAGTCAAAAGTAAATCTGTCGCATAAGTGTTTCAAAATCTTGCTTGTTTTACTTAAGATCACTGAATCTGCTAAGTTGATCTTGATTGCTAAGTATAAATCAATATTTTGATTATTGTGGAAGGATTTTTTTTTTTTTTTTTTTTTTTTTTTTTGGGGTAAAGGATTTTCACCCGCAAAATATATTACTCCAAAAACCGTTTAAGTACACTGGAATGTGGCTGAATTGCCAGATTAACCTCAAGCAACCGCTTGAACTACCACTAGATCATTTTTTTTTGGGTAAAAGGGTTAATACACCCCGGTAAAATATATTACGCCAAAAACATTGAAGTACAAAGGATGAGGGTGAATCCCTCATCTCATCCTTAGACACTTACATACTGTGATAGGAATGCAACATCCTTCCTATAACTTACAATATAAGCGTGATGCACCATAACTTATAACTAAACATCGACTACCACGATAAATAAAGAATAAAAATAAATGCACTTCAAGTAGAAATACTTGAATCTTCAAGTCACCATAGTAGTCCAAACTTCGGTGTCGTCAAATATACAATATCATGGTCCTCAAATCAAGTATAGTTCACAAGTTTCACACAACGGTTGGTGAGGACTCTAAAACCACGGATAGAGCAAAGAAGCTCAAAACTCGCTCCAAAGGTGTATGTTGAGATGCAAACCGAACACCAATAAGAATAACCAACACACATCCACAATAGCGACTCCTAACCATGGTGACCACTCATAGAAGTGGCACAATCATGAGTTCAAGTTAGAATCGCCAAAGAACGTAGTAACCCAAAACTACAATCCAACAAAGAACACCATGCTAAAGAACTAGTTTTAGGGCGATAATAGGGTTAAACAAACCCCAACTTCCAAAGAATATCAATCACAGATCAAACAAATTATCGCTCACAAACAGTCATAGATCGAAACCTAGGGTTTTGAATAAGGAGCCCTAAAACTTAACTTCCCAACCATGTCATCATCGATCAACATCGAATTACCACAAATCGCCATGCGATCAACATACAAACCATAAACATCATCACGATCATCATCGTAATCCAAAAGCATCGCAGAATGACCATAATGAACCGACATAGGGTTTCCCAAACCCTAACCTCCAACAAACCGATCACAAATCCAAAAAAATTAAAATCGGCACAGATCTTGTGAAAGGAACATAAATAAGGGTTTTGAAAACAAGATTACCCAAAGAACTTGACATACATTCTCTCATAAACCCACTTACCAAACGAATCAGCAGTAGCACATGTAGTCACGATGTGTCAAACCCTAAATTAAGGTTAACATATACCAGCAGGACATATCCACCAGCAATGGAGAAAGAACGAAACCCTACAAAGGGTTTCGTTATAGCATTCAAAGAATCGATCAACCAGATGTGACAATCAATAAAATTGAACCATGAACCTTCAGATCGCCACCACCACAGCAAGAACCACATACGTAGCCACACACCGATTTACATCCTATAGAGGAGATCGTTGATTGAAGATCACGGTAAAACCCTAAACGAGGATTAAACCAATGTGCAGCAGACGCCATGTATAATCAAGCATACACAAATAAACCATAATAATCAGTAAAATCTAACGTAAATATCCAAAAGAATATATACGCTTGTGCAGCAAGATAACAACCCATTAGCGTTTGAAAAGATAAGCATAGAATTAAACCCTAACAACCAAAACAGGCCGGTTGTATAGGAGATCTAAAGCGCCAAAAAATAGCAGCGATCTCATAAAAAAACGATATGAAGAATGCGCACGCCGCCTCTAAAGAGCACACATCCAATAGAAACCGATTGCATACCTATGGAGAGGTAGAGAGGCGGTTCTATGGATGTATTTGGCCGGAAAAGAGGGAAGGAGGCGGCGGCCTGAGATCGCCCTTGAGAAAGAATTTATGACATGCCATAAATGAACAACTAGCTACCAACAACAAGGACTACTAGAAAACAACATAAAATGACATGCCAAACTTATGAACCAACAAACACAAGTTACTTCCTAGCACGACCTTGAAGCTTGAAATCATTCAATTGCCTCGGTAGATCGTAAACCTGAGCCGCATAATCATCGGAAAAATAATCTTCAAGTTGGATACCACCACCAGAAGATGAAAAGTAATTTCCTATGTTATCATTCGGCTCATAGACCTCATCCTCATCACTGTCAGAATCAACCACTTCACCCACTTTAGAAAATGGGTTACCTTGCTTAGTTGAAGTACTCAAAGATGGAAAAGTAGAAGGCTTAGAAGACTCTCCCTGAACCGTTGGCTCCATGTTAGTAATAGGCTTATCTTGTGTTCCCTTACCATTATTATCATCTCCCAGAACGTCCTCATCCACCAATGAGTCCAAGACACCAAAAGAATTAGTAGACTTAACGTTCAGACCAGAGTTAACATTAGAAGGAGGAGCCGGCACTAGATCTTTAGGATCCAAACCAGAACCGTTATTTTTCTTACATGTGCCACTCGAAGAAGCCCCTCCAGAAGATGATGTGCCTCCTTTAACTGTAGGCTGCCACCGTTAATGAAAAGCAACCTTAGGTTTACTAAAACGAATACCATCAATATGCTTCTATATACTTTGTTGTTTACCTTTACCCTTATGATTATTAACCTCCACATAACCATCATTATTATCCACCTGTTTCTCACTTGGTTTAACATTCTTAGGACAACCACCATCATTATGGTCAAAGATTTTACACTTCTCACACCTTGGAGGTTTCCACTCATACTCAACTTCTAGCGTTTCCAATGAATGACCAGATCCGTCAGGAAAAGGAATCGCCACCACAATCGAATCAAGTAAAGCAGTCAAAGATGAAACTTCCACAAGAACCCTAGCATAAGAATTTCGGCCCCAAGATTTGAGACACATCGCACTTGTATAAGAATCAAGCATACCAGGCCTCCCAATCAGAGTAGAAATTAAGCTAAGACAAAAAAAACCCTAATCTCTCTCTACTAGGGGCGATTTCTGCCTCCCTAACCCTAACAAATTCCGTCCATCATTCTGATTATCTAGCATGTTTTTAATTTAATCCGTCACTGGATTATTTGAATCTACTGCTAGATCTACTGATTTGTTTAGGGTTGGGGAGTCGGTTTCTATTGATTCTTTTCATGAATCGTCCCTTGGATCGCAGCTGCTACCTCATTATTTTCATGCCTAATTTAATTCTAAAAGTACCTCTCTACATTCAAACGATCCCTATTCATTTCTATGTAAGCAATCTCTTTTAGGGTTGTTTTATTTTTTAATAGGTATCGTGTGTTGCTGCTTGTTGTGGCTGAAACCCTAAATCGCTTTTTGTGATATCATCTTTTTAGGGTTTCGATTATGGGTTTTATGGGCAATCAAGATCTCCTTAACCTGCTGTGTTTACACGGGAATCGTTAATTAGGGTTAAGTTTGCTTTTATGGTTTCATACGCTGTGATTGGCCATAGATGTTGGGTTATTGCTGCTCGTCATTGTTATATCTTTGCTACTGGAAGTGTGATGCTTGTTGGACTGTTTTGTCCATTTGCTATTTGTTAGCCGATCTATTGATCATTGTTGTATATGTTACGTGGGTAAAAAGAGAGAGATGACTATTATTGATCGATCAGGATGATGGGTTTCAATGACTACTGCAATGTTTATGATTATCTCCCTGCGTGATCAATTGGGATGTTTATTATGTAAGTTAGGGTTTCTTAACCCTAGGTTTGGGTTTGTTGATGTTCTGCTGTCATTTTAACGATGTGGAGTTCCTTGATGCCACTGTTACTGTTGCAATAATGTGGTGATTTATGTTAGGGTCTTGTTAACCCTATATGTGGTGATATGATGGCATTGGAAGTTTGGATCTGGTTACCTTATTAGCATCCTTATCAGTTCTCTTCATGGCTACTGGTGTATCTACTTGGCCTATACTTCTGTGGATACTAATGGTGGTGGGTTCAATATAGGTTACGGTTTGCTCAAACCCTATTGGTTGTCTATGGTAGGTTCTTTTCGCGTTTCACTCAAATTCACTTTTCTAAGTGTATGTTAAAGATGTAAAGATCAGTACCATAGCATGGGGGTTCGTTGTAGCCATTTGGTGAGGATGGAGCTTCGTGTTGTTATTCTTGCCATCGTATAGGCTGCCTCGTTGTAAATTTTGGATTTCTATGACGACGTTTGAAGAATCAAGTCTTTTTACTTGATTAGCATTATTTCTTATATTTCTATAGTCGTTGTAGTTTTTGTGATGCTGGAAGGTTGGGTCGATTCGACCATGTTTATGCTTCAAATTCGGTTTGCTACGAAAGTCACTCTTATTAGGTTATTAGATTATGCATTTTGCATAATACTAATATAAGATGCAATTGGTTGAAGCTGGAAGTTTGAACTACTATGACGATTTGAAGAATCAAGGATTTGTCTACTTGAATAGCATTTTATTTTTTTTTATATATAGTCGTTGTAGTTTGTGGTCAATGTTTGTTATAAGCGTGGTTTGTCACGTTTATATGAGTGTCTGTAAGTGTCCTAAGTGACTTAGGCGAAGGAATTCACCCTCGCCCTTTGTACTAATAACGTTTGGTTAATAATATTTTACCAGGGTGCAGGATTACTCCTCTTTACCCAAAAAATAAATTAAGCTAAGACCGACTTCGGAATAAGCTACTAACGGAATATTATGAATTTTGACCCAGACTGGAGTAGAAATAATTTGATCCTTTTTTAGTTTGGTATTAGGAGTCCAAACACTCAAGAAAATGGGAACTAATCGAATTAACCAAGGACCTTCTTCCAATACCCTTTCCATACCATCCTTAGACGCAAATTGAAATAAGAAAAAACCATTGCTAAGCATTACATGTTGAAGTCCATATTTTGCCCAAGTATTACGCGCATAATTCTCCACTACTGGAAAAGCAATACGCTTTCCAATAAAATAACCATACAACTTATTCGTAAAGCGATTACTTATCTCATTAACAACCTCCAAAGGGATAGCCACATTAGCACCCGCAACACATTCAGTATTCCTCATCTTTGACACTCTAACGACCTTCTTGCTTGAATTATCTTTAAACATAGATGCAAATGATGAAGGACCAGTAGTAGCCTGAGGAGAAACCCCATTCGACTTAACATTAATATCACCCTTAGTCATAACCTCATGCACACATGTAGGACCAGTAGTAAGACTAAAATTAATAGATGCAAAATGATTAGCAGTCTTGTTATAAGAATTCAATTCATTCAAAATAAATAGTCACGTCCCCCATTTTCATATTATCATGCACGAAAATATTACTTGCATGACCAGTTGCAATTGACGCCTGTTTCATCCCACTCGAGTCACCTCCTTGAGAAAGAGTCTCATGCATGATATTATTCAAAGGTATAGGACTTACAAACGCATTAGATGGCATGTTCAAAGGTGGAAATAACTCATTATATGAACTGGGCGTAGCATCATGAACATGTTGCGAGTAGATCGAACTAGGATTACTAGGTAACTCAGCATGAACGTTGTCCATATCTTGCACGTTGGCTGCTCCAAAACTACTAGACTCAGACGAAACCATGGACGGTTCCATGGACACTCCCAAAGTAGACGAAACATAATTGGTACTATTCTTTCCATCCTACCCATACTTTCCCTCGACATTCAACGACACATTAGTATGAACCTTTGTACTAGGACCAGCCTTACCATCAATTGGATTCTTAGCATTTGTACCAGATTGAATCCCACTCGTGTCATTCATAGTAGTGTTCAGATTAGGCTCGTCAAAGCTAGGGTTGCGCACAACCCTCAAAGCTTTTCGAGGCTGAGTAACATCGGAGTTCTCAGCGTTGATACCCTTTAACCTTTGCATTCAAGCATTCAAAGCATCCATGTCAACATAAGCATTACCAGTAGTAGAATTCGAAGGTTCGGACGCACTGTTGTTAAGTAGAAACCCCTTCTCCATCATTTAGAAACCCACGTGCAAAATCAAACCAAGAATAACCACGCATGCAGCAACAACCAATTAAATAAAGAAACCCTAATGAGGTTAGGGTTTTAAACGATCTAGTACATGCACCTATCCCATCTTATCATATCCAATGAATTTGTATATTGAGATATAAATTAATATGTCGGTAAGTGTAAGTTGCAGCAAATCCCAAACAATTATAATTGCACTAGTAATTAAAAAGCGACAAAGTAATTAATATGAACAACCGACCCACATACAATAGATCAATAAACAAATCTATTAACCACCACCCCACGTTAAATGGACCAATCGAAAACAGATATAATAATCAATCAATCACATGCAATCATTTAGTGTTTCATATTATCACGATTAATGATTTTTGAAGAGAATATTGAATGTCTGGTCGGTTTGTGAATTTTCTCCAAAAATCGCCGCTATTGGGAGAATCTCTAGGGTTTCTTTTTTGCTTTATAAATTACTTGTTTGTGTTTTTGTGGTCTTGGATTAACATTTTGCAGATTTAAGAAAAAAGAGATTGATTGGTTTGATGAAAGGATGGAGTGTATACTGCCACAACAAACTTAGTGCTGCTATGCAAAAAGTTAGTGCTGCTAGGTCAAAGTTACTACTGCTTGGAAAATGCTGCTAGATTTGAAAGTGCAGGGACGAAATCATAACATTTGGTGTATAAATCCCTAATTGGGTCATTCAATCGGATTTGTGCGCTCAAAACTATCTTGATCATAAACCCTAACACTTTTATTAACATCCATGTTAGGACCGGAAAAGTATAATTTATGTGGTTTTGGGAGGTCGAGGTTGGTGGAAGAAGATGAAGATCTTCATCCTTTTTAGAGAGAGAAACTAGAGAGAGGGAGGAGAAAACAAAGACTTTTATTAAGAAAACACACACTACACCTTTAGCCTAATGCAGCCACCTCACCCCTCATGGAGAGTCATGAGGGGTATTTATAAACTCTAACTTTGCCACTTAACGATACTAGTCCCTAAGGGCAAAGTATACTACGATCTAGTCCAATTCACGTAAGTGACATTATCTTTATAAAAGCGAGGCTAACAATCTCCTCCAAGATATCGTCACACGTGAATGGTTACAATGAGACCTATAAATACAAAACAAAGTAAATTACAAAAGTAATGAACAATGTTGACTTTGTTGAGCGCAGAGTCTCTGTAGTCTAGATCTCGAGGCAAACTTGAAGTTCTCCTTCCGACGATCTCGGCATTTGATCTTTGGCACCGACGGCACAAATCCTTGTAGCTCGAACTTCAACTGTAATGGTCTAGTTAGGTTATTACTCCCTCCCAACTAGTGAGCATTTTTCTTTTACTGCTCCCTCCTGAACCGACAACACTCTTCCAACACGCAGCGGAGAAAGTAGACTTTTCATTGTAGCATAATGGTTGTTGTTCTGGGAACATCATAACAACATAACTCACTTAGTATTGCATCCAAGTTGGTAAAAAGCCCCGATGTACACACACTACTTCTCCTTCTTCGGTCTTAAGCACAAATCCATTCGTAATCCAATCACGGAAGATAAAATTGCAACTTCTCCCTCCTGATGGTTGCGAGCTATCGGAATCATCATAATGTTGCGTACATGCCGTATTACCTTTTTCTTGATGCAATATTAAAACCTTTGATAGAGCAAAATTCTGTGAGAATATGTCGCAAAAATACTCTCAATACGTCTCTCAAACCAACCTTTAATCGAACTTCCTTTGAATTCACCGGCTAATAGTAGTGACCACATACGGAGAAAACCCGATACGACTAACTTGAAAAGGAAGTAAACATCCTAACTTTGTGACTTACTGCTTGTTCTAAATTCTTGAACAATCCACAACGGCGTGTGACACTGAGCACTACAACGTAACTCCTTAAAGTTATGGTTACACACTGTGAGCACTACAACGTAACTCCTTACATCAGTTATAACCAGATTGTAAATTCAAAATCACTTAAATTGACAGTAATACCCCAACAAGTTATCTTGAGACATGCAACCAACCAACCAAAGTCTCAACGATAAAGAAGATCACCCGTGAAATGTTACGTCAATTTCTCGTAAGTAATACGGTACAAAAACCCCGTAGTCATTTTTTCAGATCTTCACTCAAGCCGTGAATTTGTATCCTTCCGTGAAAATTTACCATACCAAAAATACCATTCTTAAAACAAATTTGTATCCAATGATTTTTATAACAAAAAATCGGATGACACAAATTTGTGATTTGCAGTTTCAAGTATACATGAAGCCCACGAATAAAACTTAGAACAAAGCCCAATCCAATTCAATTTGTGCAGCCCATGAAGATAACCCGGTCCGGTCATAATTCCTCATATCCGATCCATGAAACAATTATAATCGGTTATATAACTATCCCACATACCACATAACCTAAACCTAAAACACATCCCTTGATAAAAAGCCTCCAACAAAAATGTTTTTTCTCATTCTTCCAAAACTGCTCTCACCCATCAACCTAAATGACTATCACCCAATTAACTCTTAATCTCAGATTCAACTCTCCTCTTCATCAAAAATGATGAAATCACTTTTCAATATCAATTCTCATCACATCAAAAAAACCAATCTCAGCAACTATAACATACCATTTACCTTGTTAATCATTTCTTATTTCATACGAATGAAGATGCTCTTCAAGATCCATTGGGTCTAAGGTAGGATTATGATTTGAGATTTCATTTTGAACGAACGTAAGTAATAAAAGTAACATACTTGTTATGATTTATTACTTGTTGATTCGAATATCATTGAAGCTTGGCTTCGAAAGTTATCAGTGAGGACAAGGTTCAATTAAAACAATCTTTAAAATGTTGCGAAAAAATATTGAATCGAATCTGAGTTTAGTTGAATGAATTTTATGTTTACGTTTTCTGTTTTGAGTCATGGAAGATTGAGAGTTGAGGAGTTGAATTAGGATTTGTTGGGAAGTTTGGGTCGTAGATGTTGGGTTCTGTTTCAGATCTGTTAAAGTTCCTCATGCACTGATGATGGTTGAAACCGGAGGTCGAGAGTCTGTTTTGATATTTGGTATTTGATGATGTGGTCGTTGAGGTCTTGGTCTATTTTACGCATAAGTATTTCTCTTTTCAGTTAAAAAAAAACCTTAAGCGTAGGAATGGTCTTACGCGTAACTATTTTCTTATGCATAGACTATGCTTCAAAACCTTATGCGTACGGTCAGGCTTATGCGTAAAGGATGGTCTTGTGCGTAAACAGGGTCTTACGTATAAAGCTTATGCGTAAAAACCTTACGCGTAACTTTTCTTACGCATAACTTCACAGTTATGCGTAAATTCCTCTGTAGATGCTCCTTATGCGTAAGTTTAGGGTTTTGACCCTTTGACCATTTTTTCGGTGAGTTTTTCCGACCAATATATCCGTTCAGTCTTCATAAAAACCCAGAAGCATCAATAAAGATGCTTCTTTTGACCAGTTGGACCATGAAAACTGAAGGTTGACCACATGGTATTTCACAGTATTGGTGCTAAAAAAGTCATAAAAACTGATAATAGATACTGTTTGGACCAAAAAGTACAAAAAAAAACAGCCTAAAACAAGTAACAAAACCAACATAAATCATCAAAGCATAACCTGGCTCTGATACCACTTGTTAGGACCGGAAAAGTATAATTTATGTGGTTTTGGGAGGTCGAGGTTGGTGGAAGAAGATGAAGATCTTCATCCTTTTTAGAGAGAGAAACTAGAGAGAGGGAGGAGAAAACAAAGACTTTTATTAAGAAAACACACACTACACCTTTAGCTGAATGCTTAATCATTCTTAATTCTTACATTCAATTTCACAATGTCGACAAGATCCTTTGTCGAAAATCACAACTTGGTCGCTATGCTGGATAAACTCATTCTAGAATCTAATTGGTTCACTGAAATTATTGATTTCCTTAATGCTTTCCCTATAAGGTATGCATTATCAGTATCCCCTACTATATATCTTTCCATCGTTAAAGAGTTCTGGGCTACTGCTAAGTCCAGAACTATTAATGGGGAAGCACAAATTCAAGCTTTTGTGGATAATCAGGAGATAGTGATCACTAAGTCTTCTGTTAGAAATTCCTTGGAATTAGCAGATGACAATGGGATTGTCTGTCTCCCTACTACTCAAATTTTTGAAGGTTTGGAAAAGATGGGGTATGAAAAGCCAAACAATGATTTAAATTTTTTCAAAAGGCTTTTCTCCCCTCAATGGAAATTTTTGATTCATACCATCCTGCACTGCATTAGTCCTAAAACAATAGGCTGGAATGAGTTTAGTACTAATATAGCTTCTGCTATTGTGTGCTTGACTCAGGGTCAGTCCTTTAATTTTTCTAAAATGATTTTAGATGGTATGATTAAAAATTGTGATCATTCAAGCAACTACTTTTTGTATCCAAGGTTTGTGCAAATATTTGTTGACAAACAACTTTCCAGGAAAACAAGTTTCATAAAGGAACCTTGGATACATCTCTCGCTTTCAAAGAAAGTTTTAGTTTCATGAAAATAATGGACTTGGATTTTACGGTAAGGTTACACCCTTTTGATAACATGGTGAACCTTCAACAAACTCGGGATGAAGGTGCAAGAATCCCATGTTACTCAACCCACATCCACCATTTTACAACCTTTCTCTGAACCACAAAGAAAGACCTATAAATGTAGGAAATCACAAAAGGGTGCTCAGCTACCTAAGGCTGGCACTGGTATGATTGCAGATGAGGCTGTCAAAAGAGGGGAGAGTGACATATTGGTAAGGGTTGCCACTACTGCTTCTAGCTTAGCAGCAGAGCAGGGTAGTGGTACCATAAGTAAGACCCAAACCAAGGAAACCTCTGAAGTAGTAGGCTCTCAGGAACCTACTACAAATGAGGGAAACCCCAACCAACAGGAAAATATGGGGGGCTCAGATGCTCAAACTGGGTTTGAGACTGGGTTTACATCCAAGGATTCACCTCTCAGGAAAGGTTACACATCCCGAAGTGATGAGGATAGACAAGAAAATGAGGATTTGACGGATCATTATGTACACCATGACAATTCCTGTGATCCACCTCTCGGGCTAGGTAACACAAGCCGAAGTGGTGAGGATAGTAATAGACTCATAAAGGAATTAATGAAAAAATGTATCAAATTGTCACAAGCAGTTCTTGATCTCCAAACACTTACATCAGCTTAGGGTGCTGAAATCAAGCGTTTGAAGAAGAGAGTAAGGTATTTGGAAGGCATACAGAGGTAAAAAACTCATGCATTCAGGAGATTAAAGAGGGCTGGTACTGCACATAGGGTTAGTTCCTCTGGTGAGTTAAGTTTGGGAGAGGATGCTCCCAAACAGATGAGGAATGAAGATGTGATACATTCAGGGGTGGCTCAGGATAATGAGGGTGCAGGATTGGATGATATGAATGTTGATATGGATGTTGAAAAGAAGCATGATCAAGCAGTAGAAACTAGCAAAGTAACAGAGGAAAGTACTTCTGCAGGGGAGGAAACTACTACTGAGCTAAAGGAACCTGCTACTAGTACATTTGAATCTACTGCTGGTTCAAAAGAAAGTATTGCTACTCCTACTGCTGTGACAGAAGAAGTCTATGATGATACAACAATGGCTAAGGCAATGATGCATTTGAAGAAATTAAAGCCAGTGATCAAGGAGTCTTATGCTACACAAGTTACAAACACTCAACCTACACCATAGGAAACAAAGGCACCAGTTAAAGGTGTGGTCTTCAAGGAACCAGTCTTCACACCCAAAGCAACTTCTTCTCAACAAAATCAGTATTAGGGCAAAAGCAATGGAGTCTATGTAGAGCCTGATCCAATGTCTGAAATACCTATAGAGCTTTGGCAAAAAGAGAAGATCGTGGCTCCTGATGAAAAAGTTGTTACTGCATTACAAGCTAAATTTGAACCAGAAAATGAAAAAAAGTATTGGAAAAAAAAAAGAATTGCAGCATAAAATGAATCAAAAAATTTGGAGTTGTTAGCCAAATGGGATGAAGAAAGGGTTAAAGGTGATGCAGATGTTGAGTTGAATAGAATTCCTAAGGAAGAAGATGAGGAGCAGTACACAATTGAAAAAAGAACTCAGTGGCTAAAGAAGTTCATGGAAAAGAAAAGAAAAGAGTATGCTACTGAAAGGTTAAAGAAAAGGATGCTCAAACCACCAACTGTAAAACAAAGAAGAAAATTTCAGTGCCACTATTTGAAGAATATGAAGGGCCACAAGTTGAATCAGTTATAGCATTTTACTGATAATGAAATTCAGAAGATGTATAAGAAAGTGAAAAGTGAATTAGACAACTTTGTGCCTATGGAAACTAAAGAGCCTATGCAGGAGAAAGTGGTAGAGCAAGTAATACAGATGGAAAAGGAGCATGTAGTGAAGGAAAAAGTAAAGAAGGAAAAGGAAGAGGTCAAATAGGAGAGTTCCAGTATTGGTGTTAAGAAAACTGGAACTAGACGTAAAAGCAAAGGGAGAAAGAAGAGAAAAGCAGACAAGGCAAAAACATATGAGCAGCCTGAGGACACAGAACAGGAACCAAATGATGAACCAAATGATTCTACTGAAAATGATGAAGAGCAAGTTGATCCAGAGGAGAGAGAAAGATTACAGGCACTTACTGTTGTGACTAAATATTTTGGACCTGAAATGATTGATGCAGTTCCTTTAGGAGTCAAGCATCATATCATTGATGTTGTCTCACGGGTCAGAGATGGAAGTGAAGCTTACTGGGATGTCAAAAGGACCAATGATGACGGATCAGCTGCACTCTTATTCATCTTGGGTCTCATGATTGTATATGCTGGAAGTTAGGGTTTGTTAATCCTATGTTCATACGCTACTGGTCATCATGCTTGGTGTTTATGTATTGTGTTCGGTTTTGCATCTAAACATACACTGTTGGAGCAAGTTTGCTTGCTGCTCTATCCGTGGTTTTAGATTCTTTCACCAACCTTTGTGTGACATTTGTGAACTGAATCTCAAGATTGATGATCCATGAGTGGGCAAGTTGGAGGATTCTTCATGGAAGTTAAGGTGGGCCGCCATAGTGATATAGAAGGCTCAAGTGCTTCACTTGAGTAGTATTGTAATTTTTATGTACTTTTGTCATTATTGGTAGGGTTCATTTTATTGTAAGTTATAGGAATGGTGTGTCATTCTTATATTTGAGTCTGTAAGTGTCCTAAGGGATTGAGGTGAGGGATATCACCCTCACCCTATTGTACCTCAATGTTTTTTGGAGTAATGAATTTTACCGGGGTGAATTAACCCTTTTACCCAAAAAAAGGACCAATGATCAGACAAAAAGATTTATCAGATTTAGTCAGATGGTTTAGTATCTATATATAGAGGATGTTGTAGCTATCTGGATGATATTCAAAGGAAAACACAGTCCTTATCCTAAGATAATCTATGATGTGGTTATTTGGAATTATCTGAAGGTTATGTTTGAGCTAGGGCATGAGGATGTGGAGTGGGAAAAGTTGAGAAACAACACAGTTCAACAATGGAGGTTATACCAGAGTTGTTGTGTGCATGTTTTGTTTGCTCATGGTTTGGTGATATACATGTTAGTAGAAAAAGATTATCCTCAACTTAATCTCAACAAAGATGTGATAAGAAAAATGGTGACACCACAGATGTTAAGAGTTCAAAGACACTTCTTATTTGATGATCAAGGTTACAAATTGTTGAGTAAGTATGAAAAGATTCTCTACCCTAAGAAGCAGAAGTAATGTGTTTGGAAGCATCCTCTTGGTGGTTGTTTATGCTAGAAGGAAACTTGATGATTTAAGGAGCAAATATCAAGTTTAGGGGAGGATTGTTAGGTTTTAAGGATACTACTGCTTTTGGGAGATGTAAGATATAACTTTTCACATACACATCAAACCATAACACAAAGTAGCATATAGATGGAATTCTAGAGAGAGAAAGTTAGAGGTTTAGGGAACTTAGTGAGAGAAAGTGAAAGATATTATTATGAGCTCCAACTCTCTACCTTGGGAGGTAGAGAGTATTTATATTCTTACATAAATCGCCACACATCGGGTGTGGATCGGGCATACTGTGGGTAAAGACCCGTCCGTCCTCCACGGTGTTACTTAACTAAATACTACTTAACTTAAGAATTACTACGACTACGAGCTTTCTAACGATTACATATACTTGAGGTGACCGACTCTTTACAACCGGGAATTTCTAATTCCTAACAATCTCCCCCTAAGGGAGGTCACCTCAATCATGTACCAAAATTACATAGAATACAAAAAGATAATACATTAACAATTGATCTTGCATTCTTGATGTAGTCCTTTGCACCTAAGCTCGTAGTCATTGATTCTTCACATTGCATGTTTGGATATTCCAAGTGGAGGTCTTTTACTGATCCACGTGATAATAATTTTGAGCCATCTTTTGAGATCATCAGCTATCAAAAAATCTCTAAGACATCCTTTGTGATGTTGTGACTTTAGGACCGACATGCTCACATTCTGGATCATGAAATCTTCTCATCAAAGTAGCGGAAGCTTTAGTTGATTCATGATATTGGCGGCAGTAGCGAAGCATGGAGTGAAAATATCGAGTCATTGACGCACTAATCATGATTTCTTTGAGTTGAATGTGTTAAGTGAGCATGCGGCTATGGATTGACCGCTTCATTCGATCACCGCAAAGCGTCGGGTGTACCGCATACAACGATTATAATAAATCGCACGAAAGTGTCTTTGATCACTTCATTTGAATTGAGGTACACGGCCCACGGTTCCTCGTTGATCAAGACAACAAATCGCCTGTGATCGTAGGATTCCTAAGAATCTCCTTGACAGGTTTCGCAATTTGTTTTAGTCGTTCTCAAACCGAACATCTCAAAGAAGACAACACGGAGTGAGTGAACCAAATAATTTTAAGTCCACCGATTGATGAAAAGAGATTTGAAAAACAATCGTGTGTTGCTCAATAGAAATTGTTTTTGCAATACAACGAAGGTTTTATTGAAAATCAATTATCAATCATAAAACACCTTTGGTTTGAAAAATTAGTACACGGTCGATGTGCTAAAGAAAAGTGTTTTTAAGCATAGAGACCGGTTTTCAAAGGTATCCGTCAATCCATAACTCGAACCGTGATTGATTCAAGAGATTGAATCGCCCCATTGTTTACATTCGGTTGTCACATGGTTAATCTATAAAATAGATCTCACATGCCACCTACCAGAGCTTGTTTGATGTTGGCTCGAGGCTTTCCATCTTCATTGTGAATATGTAAACACATCACTCGGATGTTACGGCAATACCACAAGGATAATGTAGGACTCAAGATATAATCTCTTTCCACATTGTGTGAAGCAGAGAGTCTTCATTGAAAGTGTCCTAATGAGATTTATTGATGATCTCGTGGCTCTAGACTCAATTTGTGCATATTTGGATCCTATCTTTGGAGACTAGGAGAGGTCTCCCTTCAATATCAACCATCTCTAAGAGAAAGTCGATAGATAATGTCGGTTCCCGTGAGAATGAAACAAGCCCTTTAAGAGGAACTTGAGTGGTTTGGAAAGTTGAAGTGCAAGTGCGTCCTTTGGGTCCATGACGTCTTGTCTTCAATACCGATGTTACCATCGTTAGCATATGAAGTGAACCCGTTTACGCCTTTAAAGTTGAATAAATGGAGGGCTATTTGTTTTCACCCTTTCTCATTCAATTCTTTTTAATTCTTCAACTCCTTGATGCTTACCGAGACTTCATAGCTAGAGCCTTGTTGGGTTTATTCCAAGATTAGCTCGTCTTAGTCCGCACTCTTCCCATATCTCATTTTTCTCCTTTATCATCATACCTAAGGACTTCTACACTAACTAGTGGATTGTCCTCGGTAGATCCGTCCGATTGCGGCGGATCATGGGAACCAATACCTAACCTTATCATCCTTATATCACCGTACATAAAGTAAAGTTGGTCGGTCAATTTGGTATTGTTCATACGCCATTGGATCCAATTGAAAACCATTTGAAAATCAATTCGGATACTTGTGATATATTATCAAAGCATTTTGTACCGAATTGTTTTGATATTTTAGAACGAGAACTCCCCTCAACATGTGCATCAAGTATTTGAAAATGTTTTGCACACGGAGGCAAGAGAAAGAATTAACTTCTTTGATTACCATTTTCTAAAGATATCAACATCACTTCCCACATCAACTCAAGTAGATATCGCATTTCGGGAAGGATGAGGTTTCCATAAATTCGCTCCCCTCAATATGTGTCTCGAGGTTTGAAAAGAGTTTTGCACATACTAGAGGAACTGCACATTGGGATGAATGATCACGTTTCAAATCAAAGGTTTAAGATAGATGCTCCTCCTCAACATGTGCATTGAAAATTTGAAATCGTTTGTCACATGTGGGAAGGACAACATGTACATTCTTGTGAAACCATTTACCGAATTATCGTTTAAATTCAATTTAAATCACACATTCTCCCCGATCACAATTATCAAAACATTTGAGATTTGTGATCTCGTATAGATTTAAATTGATTTTGAAAGCTTTAAGGAGAATTGTGACTTGATTGTGAAAGTGTTTGAACTGATAAGGATCGGATTTTAAGACTTTAAACTCCATTGATAAAACATGCATGTAAATCTTTTGAAAACAATTTAATGCCAAATAACTTTTAATTTAATTGAAATCATTCTCCCTCAATCAATGACATAGGTTGTTGATTGAGAGATAAAGATTTTGACATATAAGCCCGATGATTATCAAAATAGAGATCGAGTTATTTTTCAAAGCATTTAGTTTTCGGTAGATAAATGTTTATAGAATCGAGCATGAAATTTTGAAAACATGATGAAACATGACTGTTCTTTCTTTTCAAACCGGGTTATTGCACGAAAATGACAATAAACCATTTCTCTTGCTCCCAAAAATAATTTTGATTTTTGATTTTTTTTTTTTTTTTTTTTTTTTTAATTGAACAATATCTAAAGTCCCGTGTCATTCTTTGAATGACAGCACAAAGACCGTAGATATAAACGAATTGGAAAAAACATGACAAAATGACAATATTTTTTGAGGATTTTTTTTCGAATTTTTCAAATTTTTATGGATTTTGAAAGTTTTATAATTTTCTATTTGATTTTTGAAGGTATTATAATTTTGTATTTTGTTTTTCGAATAGATATATACAAGAGATAGATAAAGATAGACCTTTACTCCTCGTCTTCCTCCTGAAAACGTTTGAGAGTTTACGGTTGAAGGCTTTTCAAACCAAGTCGTGGAAGAATAAACTCAAAACGTTCTCTTGGAAGAGCTTTGGTGAAGATGTCTCGCTAAGCGATATTCGGACCTCACAAAATATAGTTCCACCACACCCTTTTCCACTTGTTCCACGATGAAATGATGTCGAATGTCGATATGCTTTGCTCTTGAGTGTTGAACGTTGTTGCATGAGAGAGCAATAGCACTTTTATTTATCACAAGACAGAGGGATTTTGTTGAATTCAAAGCCATAGTCGATAATTGAGATCTCATCCATAAGATTTGAGCACAACAAGATGACATGGCTATGTATTCAAACCTCAGAGAGGAAATAGAAGTACTCATTTGCTTCTTTGAAGACCAACTCACAAGCTTATCACCCAAAACCGAGCACCTCCCGACGTATTGACGAGTATCTTGACACCTGCATGATCTCATCTCGCATATGTCAGTTAGTGACATACCGGTGTCTTTTGGGTACCAAAGTCCCATATTGATGGTTCCTTGGAGATACCGAAGACCCGCTTAACCGCCTTCAATGTGCTTTTTAGTAGGCTTAGCTCGGTATCTAGCACACATGCAAACAATGAACAAGATGTCAGTCTACTAGCCGTGAGGTACATCGGGATCCAATCATACTACGATATTTTGTTTGGTCAATCATGATCCCCGAGAGGTCCTCATCTAGTTTGGTTCGGTCAATCATGGGGGTGTCAGCAGGTCACTTGAATCAAATCCAAATTTCTTTAAAATCTCTGTTGCATATTTAGATTGATTTATGAAAATGCCTCCGGACTTTGTGAAATTTGTAATCCCAAGAAAATGACATTTGTCCCATCATTGACATTTGAAACTTTGAACTCATTTCATTTGAAAACGATCACATTCCATTGGGTCGATCGAGGCAAAATAATATCATCAACATAAATTTGAACATGAATCAAATGTTTGCACGACTTCGGTGAACAATGTAGGATCGATTGCTCCTTTGATGAATCCGGTTGATAGAAGAAACTTTGTGATGTATCATACCATGCCCTTGGAGCTTGCTTTAAACCGTAAAGAGCCTTCTTCAAACGATAAGCGTGAGTAGGATGCTCTTGATTCACAAATCCTTCAGGTTGGGCGGCGTGAGCGACTTCTTTAAGATCTCCGCTCGTAAATGCCGTCTTTACATCCATCGATAAACTACCATGTTCTTACTAGCGACGATTAGCCGAAAGATTACGATTGCCTCGATTGAGCAAGCGGAGCAAAAGATTCTTCAAAGTCTATACCTCCTTGACGATATCCTTTAGCAACTAATCGAGCCTTGTTCTTCAACACATCACCATGCTCATCAAGTTTTACTTTGAATATCCATTTTAGAGCTATAATCATAGCACGCCCTGGGCGGTACTAGCTCCCATACATCAAGACGATCAAACTCATGAATTTCATCTTGCATGGCATTGAACCGACTATCTTCATTCATAGCAGTTTAACATCTTTTGGTTCGATCTTAGATAGTACGGAGTTGAAGAAGCACCATAAGGCATCGGTTGCGAGTTGTTTCGGGTTGATCTGAGGACGAGAGGGATTACCAATGATGTTGTCTAATGGATGATCGTGAGTCCATTTTACGAGGTGTTCATGTGGCAATTGTTGAGAACCGAGGTAGCAGAGTCGATGTCTCTCAAGAAGATGGTTCGATGATGATTCGGGAGTAGCAAATATGTTTTCAAATGGAGCATCTTGAGAGTCGCAAAGGGATTAACTTCATCATTGATGCGAAACATTTCCATGATGTACATTTGAAGAATGATGATTTGTTGATGAAGCGAAGGATCAGAATGGTGCTTCTTGACTTAAAGATATTGAGGCGAGGGATTGACTTCATTCACTGGAATCGAGCATCCTTTGTTGTGGGAATCATTACCTCATTAGTAATTGAATCATCAGTTCATCAAACATAGGATCAAACAATTTCTTTACATCATCTTGGATGGAGGTACATATGGAGTTTCTTGAGAGGAGTTTGGAACAAGGATGAACCAATGGGACTGTTTTGAAGTGCGGGTCTGGTGGAGTGTCCGGGAGCCATTTGACCGTCACTCATCAAGCGTAACGTGAATTGTTTCCATGATATTTCGGGTTCTTTTGTTGTAGATTCGGTATCCTTTTGTTTGATGCATATCCTACAAATACTCCAATGTCGACTTTGGCCCTAAGTTTGCCTAAGTCTTGACCCTCATTAGTTGGATAGCACAATGCACCAAATACACGAAGGAAAGATAGATTAGGTTTTCTGTTGTGGACAAGTTCATATGGAGTTTTCCATGAATAGTGTGAATCGGGAACGATTTTGTGTGTAGCATGCGGTGGCAATTGCTTGACCCGGAGAAACATTGGAACCTTTGAGTAGATCGGCATTGTTCTAGCGACTTCAACAAGAGTACGATTTAGTCTTTCAACTACACCGTTACGTTGAGGGGTTCGTGGAACACTTCTTTGATGGTCGATTCCAACGCTTTCATAGAATTCACTAAGTTGTTTGTTGACAAACTCGGTTCCATTGTCTTACGATAATTCGGCGGTTTTGTTTAGTCGAACTGCACTTTGTTTGATGAGTTTGATGATGATATCGTGAGTTTCATCCTTTGTCCTTAAGAACTTGACCCGGTGAATCTAGAATAATCATCAACCACAACTAACACATATTTCTTCCCAAAGATATTCTCGCACCTCATTGGTCCACATAAATCCATATGAATCATATGAAGAACTTACGTGATGAGTTAGTAGGTTTGGGTTTATGGGCATACTTTTGCTTTTTCCCAATTGACATCTTTGAGCAGAGATGATCCTTTTCATACTTTAGTCTAGGTAAACCTACAACTAAGTCCTTTACGGAAAGATCGTTGATGGTGCCAAGTTCAAGTGATTGAGGCGACGATGCCATAACCATGACTTTGTTTTGAAGCCTTAGATAACAAGCGATTGGAGAGGCTCTCATCATGTCATCGATAGAGATGGTGTAAAGGTTTGAGCCACGAGTTCGTTTCAGCAGTTCCTTACCATTAAGATCTCTAACAAAGCGGTATGTTTTCAAGGCTACTTAGATCGGAATCACGAATTGACCAACAGAGAAGATTATGACCTAAACCTTCCACATAATACACTCACGGAGATGACACTATCACCAACAACATAATCTCCATAACCCATATAGCATCGAAATGATCATTACCAAATCTAAGGTCCGATGAATTTGCTCACGAAATTCATGAGCGTGACCGGTCTCCGGTCATATGCTTGGAAACGGCTGAGTCCGTACCACAGAATGATTTGAGCGATCTGCGGTTGAACACAGACAAGAATGGATAAGCGGATAATTGGGATCCCCATGCAAGAATGGGTTCCATTTGGTTAGTTACAATGGTTGGACCACCCACATCGTAAATAGAAGCATTCATATCGAAAATGAGGTAATGGAATCATTGTGAATAGATGCAATACTAGTGTCTCAGATAGCCTGCTTACGGTGTGACCACTTAAGGAATAGTTCTACCAAGAGGCATCCATTTTCTAGTGGGCATTATCCGATTAGTCTTATGACCAACGGTATCAATAAAAGCCTATTCTCATGAATGTTCTTCTGTGGTTTCCATTGTTTTCTAACTCTCTTTCGCTTTTGCCTTTTAGCCTTTTTAGCATGAATTTTAGCATTAACAAAATTAGCTGGACAATTAACATCATTAGCGTAACATTAACATCACATCCATGATTAGAAAGCAATTCAAGCAATCATCGGTACAAGGTTTGCAAATAGTATCGAATTGAATTAATTACTGACGCCTATGGCTAATACTAGAATCAACACGATTCGTTTTATTCGATTCAAACTTAAGGTTCCTAGATTGTTCTTCTACTCTTTTCAAAGGCACATTCTTAGCTTGCGAGGTCCTATCATTCCTTGTATTGTCTTGAGACTTTGACTGCTCCCTTTAATGTCACCGATTACTCTGTAGAGGAATGGGAACATTAGTTTGTTTTATTGCTTGCACCACCTGTTTAGATGTCTTTGGGATCGAACTACATGCAGTGCACTAAGGTTCACTTTCTTAACTCTCGGAGGTACCGAGATTAGTACTCCTAGAAGGCACATTTGAGTTCTCTTTCCTAGCCTTGATGATCTAGAATCAGACTACTCAAGGGTACACTACGGCTCACATTCAAAACATTGGGAATCGAGTGCATATCATTTTGGCCTTAGGCATTGAGCATGGAATCAAAGGGTTAACTCTCTCACCTAATGTCTTAGGGCATATTGTGATCAAGCATTCTAAGATTTCTTGAGATCGTTTGGCATATAAGCATGCATGTCCAATTGCATTATCATGAGGTTTCTAGCTTATCCTCTTCAACAATCTCACGCAGCATTCTAAGCAATCCTTAAGGGATGAGAAATATGTTTGAATGGCAAGTTTGTTGTTCCTTAGATGAGGGGACATATGTCACGAGATAACGATATTTATTACCGAGTGAACCTTAGATACAACATTCTCCCCATTGATCATTGGCATTTTCCCTTTTACCGACTCTTGATTCTCAACTTCCTTTTGCAATGAAGTTATTTGTTCGTTGTTTTGTTACGAGTGACTTTAATTGATTCAAACAACTCATTGAAGTGACGTTTAACCTTTTCATTTTCTTCTAGAAAACTTTCGCTTTCCTTTTGTAAAGCATTTACTAGGTTTTGAAGATGAAACGTTTGAGAATTTCGAGAATCTAAAGAAGGAGGCATTTGGGAGCCTGTCATATTGTTTGTTTGACCCTTTAATTGAGAGATTTGGGCTTTCAACTTTTCGATCGTGTTGCACCGAGCTTGAATCATTCATCACGTTTGTTAATTTGAAAAGCGCATCAAACTCGGAGCATCCAAGATGTCTTGACATTTGAAGTTTTGACATTTTCTTTAAGATGTTGATATTTTAGTTGTAAATTAAAATGCTCAACTTCTAGTTTAGAAAAATGTTTAACGAAGTTGTCGTGATCATCCGTTCAATTTTCTCATTTAGTTTAGAATTAGTTTTTTCAAGCTCAATGACACGATCATGGGAGACTTTCGGGGCCGAGATAATTCATGAAATTTGGAAGCATTAATAGAGCAATTTGAGCAAATGAAAAACACATCTTGAGCAACACATTCAAGAATAAGATTCTCATTTAATGTATCACGTGTTCTTTCTCTCAATCTCATTATATTTGATTGCGCTTTCATAGTCACTAACTTCAACAACCATTGCATCAAATTCCTTTTCCATTCCCTTAATATCGCTTTCTATCCCTTTTAAGACTCTCAAAGTGATCTTTTAGAAGTTTAAAGAAGGGCATGACCTCGATTAAATAACATTCTTTCATTTGTTCAAAGCCCTTTCTCCTTGAGTTATACCAATGGGTGTGATTCTTTTCTTGCAAGTTTTCTCAAAATCAACAAATAGTTGAAATATAACGTATTGGCTAATTAATGTCTTGCTTTTAGTCGCAATTCTTTTAGGAACAAGATGCATTGGTGTATTCGGAGGATACACAATCGCTCTAGGCATTTTCCTAAGGGAGGATTAGTTTCAACAATATTTTCCGCTTCGCTTATCTAAATCCTTTTCCGAACACTTGTTCGGGAGTCAACAATGTCTGAGGCTTAAACATGTTTAAGGAAATCCAGTTTTCCTTCTTGTAATCATGAGGAGTGATAATTATGTTTTTCTCTTTGCATTTTGGATCATTTTGTTTCTTATTCATCTTTTCCCTAGTGATTTCATTTGATTTCTTATCTTCCTCAATTGCACTCAACCCAACTAGGTTTCGCCTAGGCTTAAGGATTTCATCACCATCATAAAGTACCTTATGAGCATTTCTAGCCTTTTAATTACCTCTGGATTTGGTTCCTCAACAAGGGAATGCTATGCTTATCGCTAAGACTCGATGTTTGGTGACCATGTGAGCAATCTGAATGGTGTTTCCTTGTATGTACAACTTGTTTTCAAGTTTGTTTTCAAAGTTGTCGATTAGAAAAATCTCTCAAGAGTTTTGATTCCTTTGCATTAAAATCTTGCTTAAGCATTTTCACATTTTCTTGAAGTTCTTGTTTTGTTTATTTGTTTTAGAAAGTTTTTCTTGCAAGGAATTTAATTCTTGTTTCAATACTTCTTCTCTAAACTTACTTTTCTAATTCATTGTACTCACTTGGTCATCCATTTCTCTTTCACGAGTGGTCAACTCAAATTTTGCACGTTGTTCATAAATAGCAACACGTTCCTTATAGGCATTTAGTTGAAATTATGGAATCATCAGTGCACATGCGATGTATTCATCAAAGACATAGTCATTATTGACGCAGAAGATGCATCACTTGGTACAAATTCACTTTCACTTTGTTTCACGTATTGATCGTATGGGACAATATTGTTATTACCCATATTTTCAATATTTGATTCAATAGTTTCAGATTGATTGTACTTTGTCATGCATCCGTTGCACATCAAGATCATCGTATAGTTTTAATACCTCCGAGATGAGTTTGTCCTTGGATGTGCCGACTTGTGGTGAAGAAGAGACCTTGGGAGAAACCATTGGAGAAATGCTAGCCATGAAAATTGTGTGTGCAGATGGGTCCATCATCTACATCGAGTCGTATGCATCACGATCGGTGACTTGAAAGGCATTCGATGATTGTGACCTATCTCCGAATAGTCGCTCATCCACATCGCATCATAGGTCTTGGCATTGCCCTCGAAGAAACAAACAATTCCTCTTCATCCAACGCAGCACCATTGTCCCGAGCTTGTGCCGAACATCTTATCTCTGAAGTAATCGCGATTCGTGGACGCTTTGGAGATGTGCGGTTCCCGGCAATGTGTCCTTCACCACCACAGCTTATAGCATTTGATTGGCTTAGCTTGACCTTGGTTACCATTTCTTCCTCGATTACGGTTGCCAACATAACCTCTCCCGCTCCACCTCTTCTCCGATCATACTGTCTTTCTGAACTGGTTGCCCATAATTTTCCCATCTCTTATCAAAGCATGGTTGTGAAGATTGAGGCGGTTCGGATCTCATTGCGGTGTGGAGTTTGTTGGTGTGAGGTGAAAGTGTCCTGTTCTCTTTAACCATGAGTGTTAGTTGAGTGATGAAATGTTCCATGACAAGCATTTGCATCGAGTTGCTTGAACCTTGGATCGAAATGGGTTTGTGATTATCATCAATCATGGGTGCAACTTGAGAAGCATTGGTGGAAGTCCCATTATCCGTGAAGAAGGCGGTTGAATCATTTGTAGACCTTGTTTCTCCACGACCTTTGGTGATCAAGAATCCTCTTTTCAAACATGGCATGTCTCTCATTACGAAGGAGGAAGGCATAGAGTTGCTCATAGTTCGTATCCTTCAATCCTTTAGTGAGTTTCCGCAGGTGACAAACTTGTGCCATTCGGGATTCATATTGTTTACAAATTTTGAGTTCAAGCTGAATGTTAGGCATAGTCATTCCGATGTTCCTCATGTCATTCACTAACTTATGAAATCTCACATAGTACTCATAGACACTCTCATCCGGTTTCATCTTGAAGTGCTCAAATTCGTCATAGAGTTGGGATTCTCTGTCTTCCATAGTTAATTGAACACGAGAGAAGCATCTTAACGTTATCCCAAAGCGCCTTTACTTGATGTTATGATTGATCGCCTTGTAGATGTCTTTAGGAAGACCTTGAAGAACAATGTTTGAAGCCCCGATGTCGCGATCGAATCTCTTTTCTCCTTATCATCAAGCTCATCATACATCTTAGGTCCATCCATTCCGTAAACAGAGTACCATCTTCATTAGTATCACGTATGTCTCTAGTCGTCTCAACTCGATATGGTCCTTCATCAATGGATTTGAGAATATTGACACCATTTTCCTTTCCAAGGCAATACAATCTGATTCGTTGAGCCCAAGAATCGTAGTCGATTACATGGCAAGCATGGGTGGGCGAGTATCTCGAGCCACCGCTTGTACATCCTCGGCAGCGATGGAGATGACGGTAGGGGACGTTGGTAGACATGTTAACAGATTATACGGATTTTATAACTCTATGATTAAACCGGGAAATAGATTCTTTCACGGATTTTACTAAATCAAGAGAAAACCGTAAACAATCACTCAAGTCGCTAGAAGATAATACACTAAGTAGCTAGAAATTAATGCACTAAGTCGCTAAGAATTAATGCACTAAGTCGCTAACACTTAATTCGCTAGCCAACTAAGTCGCTAGAGTCCCAAGTCGCTAGACACAAAGCAAGTCGCTATAGTAACTTCGCTACCCTCAAGTCGCTAGCAAAATTTTGGCGGGTAATTGCTACCAAGTCGCTAGAAATGCAAGTCGCTAAAGAGCAACTCGCCATGCACCAAGTCGCTACTCAGTAGTGGAGAGTCCACTACTTGTACTTTAACTCGCTAGATCTAACTCGCTGGGTTTAAAAGCGTAACTCGCTACAATTTTGTGAAGCAAGTCGCTAGGAAGAAAGTTATCCGTGAACTAAGTCGCTAGCATGAAAAACCATATAAACTTCACTTTTCAATCCAAAACAACCCAACCAAGATGATTCAAGCTACCAAATGAAAACCTAAACACTTGTGATGATTCTAAACATGAAAGTACTAACAAAATTCAAACTTTAACACAAGAGATCAACCAAATGATGCAAAACCACTAAACTTTTCAAACTCAAAACCACCTAAAACCACTAGAAATCCAAAGATGTGCAAGATATGATCTAACCATGGCTCTTGATACCAATTGTAAGATATAACTTTTCACATACACATCAAACCATAACACAAAGTAGCATATAGATGGAATTCTAGAGAGAAAGTTAGAGGTTTAGGAACTTAGTGAGAGAAAGTGAAAGATATTATTATGAGCTCCAATTCTCTACCTTGGGAGGTAGAGAGTATTTATAGTCTTACATAAATCGCCACACATCGGGTATGGATCGTGCATACAAGTGGGTAAAGACCGTCTGGTCCTCCACGGTGTTACTTAACTAAATACTACTTAACTTAAGAATTACTACGACTACGAGCTTTAACGATTACATATACTTGAGGTGACCGACTTTACAACCGGGAATTTCTAATTCCTGAGAATCAATCGCTCATGAAATTCTGAAGAAATGTTCTAAGTGTTAATCTTTGGTATAATTGAAACAATTGCTGGTGTATTCTACCTAATGCTAGGTGTTGCTGGAAAGAATAAAAGGAATACGCTAAGTAGTAACTGCTGCTAGACTTTGAGAACCTACTGCTATTGTAAAGTTTCTACTACTGAAGACTAAGTACTGCCAGAGTATATGTATCTACTGCTAGTGTATTTCAAGCTACTGTTGGAGTATTAGAGTCTGTTTTGTACTTATGGAATGACGCGTTCCTATTATATAGTATTAGATAAGTCTAGAAAAGATACGATTGTGATATACATTGTATAGGAAGTCATTGTAACTGATTGGGACTCCTTAGTCTATAAAAGGGGATCCTAGGTCATTTGTTTAGATATATGTTTAAGGCAGCTTCAAGGTTGTAAACCCTAGTGATATTAAGATCACTCATATTATCATTATTATTATTATAATATTGAAGCTTTTGACTGTTATTCATTGTGTTCTTATTATTCATAAAGCATTATACTCCGCATGATACTTTGTGATTCAAACAGTTTCTTAACAGAAGCTAAAACAAGATCTATATTTACAAGGTAAACTATGATCAACACCGATACCCACTGTACCTGCTTAGACTCCTACAATTTGTTGTACCGCTTGTATAATTATCCGAGTACCTGGCTACCGCCTACGATTATCCTCACTACCTTCATCACCTCCCAAGAGGTCCCGTTACACTTACATGGGCACCTCCACCACTCCACCATCATCATCAACCATATTATCACCCACCCACTCACCACTCCGTCAGAGACTCAGGAGAGCTACAAACTCCCACTCAGCAGAGGAGAGTGATTCAGAGGCTGAGACTGAGGGTTCTGAGGATGAGACAGGAGAGCCCGCTACAGCAGAGCCCATTCCAAAGGATAATGATAGAGACATGGGTTTGACTATGGGGGGTTGATCAGGGGGTGACTATGCCACGAGATGGCAAGGGTATAATTGAGGAGGCACTGAGTACGTTTGAGGTACGGTAGAGTTTGAGGGCTGCCCAGAGGCTGGGTATGGATTCGGATACGTTACCATTGAGTTTGTGTCAGAGAGCAACTACACTTTGGGCTAGCGAGGAGGCTAGGGATGCCATTTCTCTAAGGGTTCAAGATGGATAGAGTATTGGGGGAGCATATCAGGAGGAGATTAGTGGGGAGATATGGACAGATGTATAGTGTGTACATTGCACTAAACCCACAGTTGAGAGTCCAGTTTACACGCCATCATCTCCATCATTCATACCACCCTCTCCAGTGGTTTCTCCACTCCCAGCTGCCTCACTAGCTGCAGGAGATGAGTCGACTATCACTGAGCAGGTCCTTATTCAGTTGGAATCATATGAGAACATATTGGATGTCCACAATAATCAGCTAGAGAGATTGCAGAATTCTATTGAGGGTGCCCGCGAGCATGGACAGGTGCTACGTCTGTTTAGAGACAGAGTTGGATGGATGGAGAGAGAGTATGATCATGAGCTTCGAGAGTTGGATTCTCGGATGAGAGCACAGGGAAGAGGTCACATTATGATGCATGGTATGATGCAAGATCTGGAGAGAACACAGTGGATGGCTCGATACACGACCACAGCCCAGTGACAGAGGATCACAGCGCTAGAGTCCATGCTAGCCACTGAGATGAGGTACATCTGAGAGAGCCGCATGCATATTGAGGAGCTCGAGACTGCACAGTGAGATCTCAGACCAAAGATCTAGCAGTTACGGCATGGGCGTAGTTAGATTAGTATTATTATCTATTTATTCAACTAAACTGAGAGAATTCTCAGTTAGTACTAGACTTATTTCAGGCTTGAATTTTGTGTACTCTACATTGATTTTATATCTATAACAAGCTTGATTTATTACTCGATCATTTAATTCCATTATTATCCTTGAAGTTTGTTTGTGACGCTTCTACTCTCACGTGATAATTTCCTTAAACCTCATGAGTCATCATTTTCTATTATGATTCAGATAAATGGCACCCATAAAGAAGATGGCTAAGGTTACGCCTAAACAAACTGCTGATGCACCAGCACCAGTTAGGGTTACATGTGGTCATGCCAGTAATGCTACTACCTCTCCTGGAGTTCCTGTATCCCACCAACAGTGAATCAAGCCATGCTAGACCAGCTGGTCACAGCTAAAAATTCATCTAATGAAGCTGGAACCTCGAGACCAGCAACTAACAACCGCGGCTGCACCTATCAGGAGTTTTGCAAAACCATGACTGGTGGTTTTGGAGGAACCGAGGGAGCTGTTGGTTTGATTAGATGGATTGAGAAGTTGGGGATTGTGTTTTGAATCTGTAATTGTGGGGACGAGGCTAGAGTTAAGTATGCATCGTTCACTTTCATGGATGCTGCTTTAACTTGGTGGAATAACTACTTGAAATCTGCTGGTATTGATGCTACCTATATGCTATGTCATAGGATAATTTCAAGGAAATGGTACTCAAGAAGTAGTGTCCTCGCAATGAAGTCAAAAAGCTAGAAAGTGATTGTGGAAAATTAGAAGGGGGTTGAATGGTTTTACCAATTAAAACTTTGTTTTAAAAATGTTCAGATCGACCAATGTCAATCTACTTGAACGTCTATGTTGGATGTTGATAGACAAGCATATAGATAAATAAAAACTAAGATAAAGAGTAAGAAGCACAAAACCACAACGCGAGTATTTATAGTGGTTCTGCCACAAGGACACCTTCCTCGCCCTACTCCACCCCGAGTCACCTACTCGAGAGTTCGTAATGACTACACAACACCAACTCCTTATATGAGAAGCCTTCAACGTCGCCTACTCTTTTTCCGGTACTAGGCTGAACCTTGGGTTCTTCACAAGATAGAACCACACCTATCACAACGCCTTCTACCCTTTATCCTAAGACAAGGCTAGATACCGAGTTCTTCTACAAGGTAGAACCACACCTATCACAACGTCGCATACCCCTTTATCCGGTACTAGGCTAGATACCGAGTTCCATTACAATGGAGGAACTACTACCCTGCGATGCCTACCCTTTATCCGGTACACAACACCTAACCCAAAGGAGACCCACTCCTTATTACAACATCATCAAGGATATCAATATCCTTGGATACAACCTATCTCTTTTTGTACATCGATGTACCTCATCGATTATACACCCTTGGCATCTTTTACTAATGCCACTTGACTTGACTTCTAGGCACCCTTCACTAATGCCCTTGACACGGACGTTTGGCACTTTTCACTAATGCCTTCGTCTTGAATCCTTTGGCATCCTTCACTAATGCCTTTGACACGGACGTTAAGCACCTTTCACTAATGCTTTCGTCTTGACTCTTTCGGCATCCTTCACTAATGCCTTTGACACAACACTTCTATGGAGGAAGAAAGAACTATCAACAAGAGAACCTCGGTAGTCTTGATGATGACGAATATATTTTTTGGGTAAAGGGTTTACCCGGTAAATATATAACCAAAAAATAATGTTATACAAATGGAATGTGGTCAAGTACCACATTAACCTCAAGCGAAGAGCTTGATAAAACTAGTGTTTATGACATGCCATAAACACAAAAACCTAGCTATATTACATCAACAAACTAGGCATAAACAAGTAAAAACTTGTAACAAGCGAGCATCCCATGACCATCCACTCCACGAAGGGAGCAAGTTAACCCAGGAAGTTTGCCTCCTTAAAAACCCTTTCCAAGAAAAACCCAAAGGGAAAAACCTTGAAGGAGGGAAAAAGAGTACAACCCTTACCCGGCACTCCCTTCGTGTATACATAAACTTGGAATCTTCCATTTATCCAAAATCAATCGAGACCTCGAGGTTAGCTTCTTGAACTTGAAATTAACCAGCTTCAACCGAATAGTAGAGACAATGGTGCTAACCACTTCAGCAACAGAAGACTTCTTACGCTTGAACAGCCTAGAATTGCGTTCCATCCAAACGAAGTAAGTAGTAGCAGCAAGCAATAATCTAGAAATGATACTACTAATCGACCGCCCTTAGATAAAGGAATAAGAATAACAACATTTTCCAACGAAGGTGGGACCGCATCCATACCGGATAAAATCCGCACACGAAACCAAACTCGCATAGAAAATTGGCACTCAAAAAATAAATGAGAATGAGAATCCGGGACCAATTCACAAAGCGGGCATCTAAGCAAGGTCAAATCAACTTCGGGACCCACATCCCATTGGCGCATCCTGTCCTGAGTCTTTAGCTTCTGATTAATAGCTAGCCACAAATGTATAGCATGCCTTGGAATACAGTGAGAGAACCAAGGAACATTACACCATTCAACCGAATCAGCCCTAATACGCAGGATTCCATGCACCGATCTTGAAAAAAACTAAAATTACCATCCAAAGTTGCGCCATAATAATCCATCATTAATATCATTTAGAGTAGGACCCGGGAGAGCAGCTAATAATGGAAATCGAGATAACCAATCCAATGGCCATCGCCAACCATCAGAGTCAATAAGATCATAAATCTTGTCAGACAAGTTAAAACCCGCTCGTGCAATATCTCTAGCAGTAAGTAAATTACGAATCGGGCTTAACTGACACCACATATCAAACCAAACCGAGGTGTCCTTCCCATTATTGATCTTATGCCAAATAAAAGGACGAACCTTGGGTCTAATGGCCAGAATCTTGCGCCAACCCCGGCTAACATCCCCAAACAAGGAAATCCCAAAACTTCTCCCACGAAGTTTATCTGAATGGATCCATTGCACCCATAACGACTCTTTATGTGTCAAAATACTCCAAATGTGAGTTGTCATAAGAGCAATGTTAAAATCCTCCAAACAGCGAATACCAAGACCAACCTCTTTCATTGGCTTACAAACAGATTCCCAAGCAACCTTAGCCTTTCCCTTTTCATTTCTCCTTGGCACCGGAGGAAACCCTCATAAGTCGCTCAAGCTCATGTATATCTGAGTAGGAAGGATAAAAGCGAAGCCCAGTATAAATGCATCGAAGATAAGACGGATCTCACCAATTGAAGCCTACACAAGAGATAAGAACTTATTTCGCCAATCATTCACACGACCTTCCGGTTTTCAACAAGCACCTTGCAATCCCTATAAAGAAGTCTTGATGATATAAGGGCAACACCAAGATACCTAATAGGAGAGAACCTTCGCAAATGGCATAGGCGGAGAATAGCGACTTTAATAGCATTTGGAACATTACAAAGAAAGTCAGTACTTTTAGGGATACTTGGGACAAGACCCGAAAAGTTCTTGAAATCCTCCAAGGCCTGCATAATGACATGAACAGAGTCCTGATGGCCTCTAGCAAACAAGAAGAGGTCATCTGCAAAACAAAGGTTAATAATTCGCTGTTGCTCACACAAATGATGAAACTGAAAATCAACCGCATTCGAAACCTTTTTCTGCAATATAAGAGTTAGCACTTCCATAACCAGCGTAAACAAGTATGGAGATAACGGGTCACCTTGTCTAAGGCCCCGCTTACCTTTAAACCAGCCATGAAGATCACCATTAACACATATGGAATAAGACGTAGAGGAGACACAAACCATGATCCAATCAACCATTTTGGAGTGAAAACCAAAACCAATCAGAATAGCCCTAAGAAAATTCCAATCAACCGTATCATATGCCTTCTGAATATCAACCTTAAACGCACATCTAGGAGGACCTCTTCCTCTATGATAATTCCGCATAAGCTCTTGGGTAAGTAATCAGATATACGACGACCAGGAACAAATGCCGATTGATTAATACTAACCAACCGACCAAGGCCTTCTTTAATACGATTAGCAAGGATTTTGCTAATGCATTTATACATGACATTACAAACAAGAAATAGGCGATAATCATTAATCTTAGACGGGTAGACACTTTAGGAATCAAAGATATAATGGTATGATTAATCTCCTTGAGAAGCTTACCATTAATGAAAAGTCACGCACATGATCCTTACCTCGGCTCCATTAATATCCCATGCTTTCTTAAAGAAAGCAACCGTAACTCATCGGGACTGTGGAGCTTTATCATCCCCATAGAAAATATAGCATCCTTAATCTCCGCATCCGTAACATGTCGAACCATCAAGTCAGCCAATTGATGAGAAAGAACATTAGAGAATATACCATGATCATCAAATGGAGTACAATTTCCTTCCATACCAAGAAACTGCTCATAGTGAGCAACAAAAGCACACAACTGATTACCCTCATACAAGACATTGTTTGCATCTCTAACTAATTCAATTCGATTACGGGCACATTTGCTTTTAACAATATTATGAAAATAAGCCGTATTAGAATCACCTTCCTGAAGCCATTGAACTTTAGATTTTTGCTTTAAAAACCGTTCTTCATCTAACGTCGCCTCCTTATAAGCAAGAAGATAGTGAGCATGTTCATCCCTTAATTCAGAATTAGACGGATCTATATCAATAGCCTTTTGGACATCATCTAGCTCCTTCCGAATCCTAACAACCCGCTCATGAAGATTACCTTGACTGTGCAAAAGCTTACGAAAAGGAGATTTCAACCCCTTTAAGCGTTTAACAACACGATACATAGCACAACCATGAACATTAAGATTCCATCCCGTAGCAACCGTATCACTAAACCCATCTTTATGAACCAAGAAGTTAGAGAATTTAAACGGTTTAGGCTTAGGCTTAGTAACCTGAGGAATACGCAGAACACACGGAGAATGATCAGAAATACGATAAGGTTGAAATATGGCAAAGCGAACACGAAACAAGTCGAGAAATTTCGATTGCCCATCACCCGATCAATTTTCTTCAATGTACCAAAGGAACCTCTTGGTTTCGATTCCAAGTAAAATGAAGACCGAGATTATTAATATCCTCAACCTCCATTTTGAGAACACAATCTTTGAATTCACGCATAGCAATGTCGAGCATAACTACCACATGAATGATCTTCCAATTTAAAGCCGCATTAAAATCCCCCAACAAAACCCAAGGCCTAATACGCATAAATCCGACATGGCAAACAAGATTAGACCAAAGGGCGCCGATGAACATAATAATTATCGGTATACAAAAGAACAAAAAAGTTTTCTTTGTCCGTCGCGTATTAACTCGAACATGCATAACTCGGTTAGTTTGAGACATAATCATAACATCAACAATATCATCATTCCAACCAAGTATAATACGGGAACCCTTATCACACAGACTACCATTTGACGTCCACTTCCACCGACGACAAACTTTACGACATGTATCATACACCACCGAAGCATCAACATGGGATTCCAAGATAGCACATACACTAAGATTATTATCATTGACCACCTGTTTAACCTCTTTTTGTTTAGGGGAATGGTTCAAACCCCTTATATTCCAAGAGGCGATACTAAACATCAGGAACCTTCATAACAGGAGTGCTTGCCCCTGGTTTGTCAAATAAATTACCTGTCTCATCATAAATATTCTCAATCACATCATCCTCATCTAACTCATTATTATCATCCGCATCATCATCAAGAGCTTGAGAACCAAGCGGGTTAGATGTAGACACATTAGCGCCTAAATTTGGTTTACTAGTTTTAGGTGTAGGATATGTAGTACTAGAAATAACTTTAGGAGCAGATTGATTATCCTTATTTACCTCAACATCTTTACTTGATGGGATTAGGGGCTGATCCGCATTAATACTAGCACTTCCTTGGCTGGATTGCTAGTAGAAGGTGTGGAGACAGATTTAGCCTATCTTGCATATTTTTACCAAGCGGGATCCCATTAAATCTGATTCAGGTTCTATTATCCCTAGCATTTTTTAGCTTTACCCTTTTCCCAACAACTTGAAATCCATCTGGTTTACCTCCATAAAGGTGTAGTCACAACTTTCTTAGGAAAAGTATCACAAGAATGACCAAAAATCAAACAAACATCACATCTAGGAGGTTTCCATTCATATTCCACCCTAACAGTTTCAGAAGAGAAGCCAAGCCTATCCATGTATGGTACCCCCACAGTTTTAGTAGATGAGTCCTTGAACATAGATGCAAAGGAATTGGTACCATGCTTCTTAGACTGGACATTCCCACTCACATTCAAGGTAGTGCCTTGAAATCATTCCCATCCACATTCGAACCTGCCCCATGATGCTTAACTAAGGCCACATCACTATCCATACCCACGTTTGGATTTACAATAGTTGCAGCTTCAGACGTGGTAGTCGCATCAGCCCCATAATGAGGAGTTGCTACTTCATTAGTCGACACCTTCTACCTGTGACTCATTTGTATGAGCAACAACAGCCCCAACAGTAAGATTAGCAGCAGGTTTAGGTGTAACAATATCAGCAAATTGGACGCGTCGATACGGTTTAAGCGGTTGGCCATCCTTACCCATAATTTTACCGTCAATACATCGAACTTTCTTAGCCAAATCATATAATAACGAGGCATGTTGCCCGTCCTTATCATCATTACCACGAGTCACACGATTACTATCCATCTCTCAAAACCCACGATTCAAAAGGAAATACAGCAATAGCCACGAACAAGCCAACGAACCAGAATTAAATAATGAAAACCCTAACTTCAAAAGTTAGGGTTTTATACGCTTGAATATCCAAATACTAACCGTCACCCATCATGCTCGAACCAGAAATATGCAATATAATCAAATGTCACCAATCTAATATATAGTAGCAATTAGAAACAGCCAATATGATATTAAAGTGGGATACTGTGTTGACCCACGATAAAGCAATAAATCAAAGCACTACCAATATCAAAATGATACTTTTAAAAGTGGATACAATAAAGCACAACCAATATGATTAACCAATTGTAAAATCCAGCACAAACGATCATTGAAAAAGGACCGACCCACAATAAAATAAAGGAGCGAAAAATTAGATAAAAAGCTGTCAACCCACACTTCAATTGATGAATTAACAAATATCAGCCGACCCACAAGGTGGACCAAATGAGAAAAGGAATAAATCAGTTAATGATGGAATTGATAGATATTACACTAAAGTTGCCGCACAGAGAGTTTTAATTTTAAGGGTTTTAAGTGGTTGTTTGCCCCACCACTAGATAATAAACTAATCCTAAACACGATTGCATACCATGACACGAAGATCGTATAATGGTAGAGAGGCAGATTTAGGAGTAATTTTGGCCTGAATAGTGGAGGGTGGCGGCTGGAATCACCAAAAGGGGAGAGAGAATTTTTTAGGGTTTTATTTTAGGTACTTTAAGGTTAATAATTCTCTGTTGTTCACACAAATGATGAAACTGAAAACCCACTGCATTAGAAACCTTTTTATGCAATATAAGAGTTAGCACTTCCGTAACCAGCGTAAACAAATAGGGAGATAACGGGTCACCTTGTCTAAGACCCCGCTTACCTTTAAACCAACCATGAAGATCCCCATTAACACATATAGAATAAGATGTAGATGAGATACACACCATGATCCAGTGATTCCAGTCGACCATTTTGGCGTGAAAACCAAAACCAATCAGAATAGCCTTAAGAAAAGCCCAATCAACCGTATCATATGCCTTCGAATATCAACCTTAAGCAGCATCTAATTAGGCCTCTTCCTCTATGATAATTCCGCATAAAATTTGGGTAAGTAATATATTATCGGATATACGACCGGGGAACAAATGCGATTGATTAATACTAACCAACCGACTAAGACCCTCTTTAATACGATTAGCAAGGATTTTGCTAATGCATTTATACATGACATTACAACAAGAAATAGACCTATAGTCATTAATCTTAGACGGGGTAGACACTTTAGGAATAAAATATATAATGGTATGATTAATCTCCTTAGAAGCTTACCATTCATGAAGAAATCGAGCAATGAGACATAACCTCAGCTGACCATTAATATCCCATGCTTTCTTAAAGAAAGCAGCCGTGTAACCATCGAGTCCAGGAGCTTTATCGTCCCCCATAGAAAATTTAGGTTCCTTTATCTCCACATCCGTAACATGACGAACCATCGAATCAGCCAATTGGTGTGGAAGAACATTAGAGAATACACCATAATCATCAAAGGAAATACAATTTCCTTTTATACCAAGAAACTGTTCATAGTGAGCAACAAAAGCACCTGCAACCTGATTACCCTCATAAAAGACATTGTTTGCATCTCTAACCAATTCAATTCGATTACAGGCACATTTGCTTTTAACAATATTGTTAAAATAAGTCGTATTAGAATCACCTGCATGAAGCCACTGTACTTTAGAAATCTGCTTTAAAAACCGTTCTTCATCTAATGTAGCCTCCTTATATGCAAGAAGATAGTGAGCATGTTCATCCCGAATGTCTGAATTAGATGGATCTTTATCAATGGCCTTTTGGACCTCATCTAACTCCTTACGAATCCTAACCACCCGCTCATGCAGATTACCTTGACTGTGCAAAAGCTTACGAAAAGGATATTTCAGCCCCTTTAAACGTTGAACCACACGAAACATAGCACATCCATGGACATTAAGACTCCATCCCGCAGTAACCGTATCAAGAAACCCATCTTTATGAACCAAGAAGTTAGAGAACTTGAAAGGTTTAGGCTTAAGCTTAGTTACCTGAGGTATCTGAAGAATACACGGAGAATGATGCGAAATCGATAAGGTTGAAATATAGCAAAAGAACTCGAGCGAGTCAAAAACTTGATTATCCATCACCCTATCAATTTTCTTCAATGTACCAAATGAGCCTTTTGGTTTCTGATTCCAAGTAAAGTGAAGACCGGTACTATTAATATCCTCAACCTCCATTCTCTGAACACAATCTTTAAATTCTCGCATAGCAATGTCAGGAGTATAACTACCACATGAATGATCTTCCAATTTAAGCGCCGCGTTAAAATCACCCAACAAGACCCAAGGCCTACTACGCATAAAACCAGCATGGCACACTAGGTTGGTCCAAAGGGCACGCCGATTAACATAATAATTATCTGCATACACAAAGGAACAAAGAATGTTTCTTTGTCCGCACGAATATTAACACATACATGCATAACCCGTTAGTTTGAGACATAATCATAACATCAACAATATCATCATTCCAACCAAGAATAATCGGGACCCCTTATAACACGGACTAACATTTGGCGCCCACTTCCATCGACGACAAACATTACGACATGTATCATACACCAGATGCATCAACATGAGATTCCAAAATAGCACACACACTAAGATTATTATCATTAACCACCTGTTTAACCTCTTTTTGTTTAGGGGAATGGTTCAAACCCCTTATATTCCAAGAGGCGATACTAAACATCAGGAACATTCGGAACAGGAGTGCTTGCCCATGATTTATCAAACAAATTACCAGATTCATCAAATACATTTTCAACCTCCTCATCATCCGCCAAATCATTATTCTCATCAACATCATCATAAGTAGCCAAAGAACCAAATGGGTTAGATGTAGATATATTAGGAGCCAGAATTGGGTTACTTACCGTAGGTGAGATATGAGCAGGTTGACTACCCTTATTGACATTGTTGGTTTGGTCCTTTTCGGATCAATGGGGGTTCGTTGTAGTTGTTTGGTTGTGGATTGGTGCTGGTTCGTTTCTAGTGCTACCATGGTTAAGGCTGCATCGTTTGATGGTTATGGACTTCTATGACGACTCGTGAAGAATCAAGTGTTTTTACTTGAGTTTTTATTTGTAAATCTTATAAGTCGTTGTAGTTTTTATGTTCATTTATTAGCTATAAGAGTGGTGTGTCACTTTTATATAGTGGTTATTGGTAGTTTCAGTTTGTTAAGTTATAGGAATGATTTATCATTCTTATATTAGAGTATGTAAGTGTCCTAAGGGACTGAGATGAGGGAAGTCACCTTCATCCTTTGTACTTCAATGTTTTTGGTGTAATGCATTTTACCAGGGTGAAAAATCCCTTTACCCAAAAAAAATATCAAATCCTTTGAGATTTTGGATCCCAAGTGATTTAAATAGAAAGAATCCCTTTTCTTTTCTTCATTTTCCTCCTTTACAGTACACTCCCTAGAAAAGTGACCCCTCTCTTGACACCTGTAGCACTTCAGCTTTGACTTGTCAAATCCTACTGGTCTTTTTCCATCAAAACACGCTTGCCTACCAGTCTTCTTGAAGAATTTCCTCATCCTTAATGCAATCATAGCACACTACCAGTTGATATCCATTTCCTCCATCTCCTCATCTTCAATCTGATCCAATTCTTCATTTAGAATGTTTTCAGATTGATTTGAAAACAGAGGGTAGATGATCTTATCAGCAAAACCAGCAGCCACATACTTTTCCTTTACACCGGTACTAACTGTATAGCTACCAGAACTAAAACCACTACCAGACTTAACTTTGGTTTTAGTGTTCCTGCCTTGAGAGACAAAGGCAACATTGTTTTCATTTGAAGAAGCTTTTGAATTCCACTTGATGTCTTGTTCATAAAAACTGAGATTATTATACAAGTCATCTATTGACAAGGTGTCAATATCTTCTTTATTTCTTTCTCATGATCATTGCTAGATTTGACCATTCATTGGGCAATGATCTGAGAAACTTCATATCTGCATCTTCATTAGACACTTCATATTCATGTGCTTCCAACTGTGATAGGAGTTGTTGGAACCTGTCATAGCCTTTCTCCAGGCCTTTGAACTGTTAATGGTAAATGCCTTAAACCGTTGTTTATAAACAGCTTTTTGCATTTTCTTTGAGTTGGCATTTCCTCCAAATCTTGTCCTAATAGCCTCCCATATCTCCTTAGCATCATCTAAATTGTGAAACCTTTTGAGATGTTCATTTGGTATGGCCATCTTTAGGAGAGTTCTTGCCTTTCTTTCTTTATCCTCAGCAAGTATCTTTGCAGCTGTGACTGGTGGAAGGATCCTGACTATGCCATCCTTGTCTTTGGAAATACTCTTCTTTGAATTCTCATTCTGGATCACTTTCCAAACCTCATGATCTACATATTGCAGATACTGTTCCATCTCCATGGCCCAGATGTCGTACTCTTCCTTTTTCAGAATAGGAAGTTTGACGTTGGAGATAGTTGTTGTTGCAGGAAGTTCTTGTTGTTGCTGTTTTTGTTGTTGTTTCTTAGATCCTGCTTCTGATGCTTCAGTTTCCCGCTCAGAGGCTTCTTCATAAGTATGATGATTTGAGAAGTTATCACGAAGAGACATTCTTAAGGGGCTTTAAGGGAGATGATATGAGTGTTCTTGGTGTGTTATGTTTCTTCAATTTAGAGTCCTTTAACAGGCTCTGATACCACTTGTAGGTCCAAAAGTTTATGGATTTAATAGCCTTGAATGACTAATAGTAAACTTGAATAAATCCAATTTACTATATGAAGAACTCTTTGTAAAAGCTTGATGTGTTAATGCGGAATCTTAATCACACAGAGTATGAAGAACACAAGAATTACTAACTTCGTATTTTCTATTGATTTGCTCAAAGGCTAATGCTTACAACTCGTACATTAACCTAACACCTTAGGAATCCTTTTATACACCAAGGAAACCCTAATTGACTAACAAACTTGTAGAAGGTTAAAGATATCTTCTCCTAAGATATCTCTACACGTACATATCTATTCCTAATATAACTCTAACAACTATTATGTTTTAGACATAAATAGACTTAACCAACGACTATTTGTTCTGCCAGACTTAACATATTTAGTACTGGCAGACTTAACTACTAACATTAAGTCTGGTCTACTAGACTTAACTACTAAAGCTACCAGACTTAACACAGAACAAGACTTAAACATTACAAAATATAATTCCCAACACGACTGAATGATGAGAACGCGTCTTTGAAATGTCAACTTTTCAAATATGAACAAGAAATTAAAAAGTTAAAAGGAATACGGAACCATATTTTATTTGCTTAAAAAGACACATGCTAAAGCGTCAAAAGATCTCGATCATCACCTTGCTTACACCCGTGAAATATTGAGTGCAAATGGACACTTATGTTATGAAAATCAAGAACTAGAACACATTATCATTGAGATAAAAGAGAAATTGGTAAATCTTGAGAAAGGAAAATCTTGCAACACAAATGTGTAGCACCTGTAATGTTTAAAATTGATACTAGGAAGCCAACTAATGACAAACCACAAAATAATAATGTGAATCCTTCCACTTCTACAGATCATGCTAGGACTTTGCAACTTAAAAGCAGAACACTAAAAGCCCTTGAAGTAGAAGATCATGCTAGGACTTTGAATAAAACACATGTTGCATGTGCTTTAAATATTGCGTTAGACAAATGTAATAGTGAAGGCGATGTAACGAATGTTAAATCATTGAGTAATTTGGATGTTAAGTTTGAAGCTTCTTGTGTGTTTTGTCGTAAAAGTTTGTTTTCTGGATCTCATGATAATTGTGTTGCTAAATCTATCTTGTCTCGTAATCTGAAAACTAGGACTGGCACTACCTCTAGGCCCACTATTGCTTCTAAGTCTGTGTTAGGAAAAGAGCCTGTTGTAGTTTCTGAGAAAATCATTGATGAACCCATAGCACCATCATCACCTCCTAGGAAGATACCTTCACCTAGTGAATTTACTAAGACAAAAGCACAATCTAGCTGGACTTGGCAGAGATGGTTACAAAGTACACCTGGTTTTAAGTGGATACCTAAAATTATTAACATGTGTGCTACAACTGTAACGGAACCCACTAACTCTACGGGTTTCACCTCTACCTCTATTCCACCTTCGTCACGTATTGTAGGTGATACAAATTATCCTCTGGATTGTTGATAGCGGTTGTTCCCGGCACATGAGAGGCAACCTCAAACTATTATCAAACTTTGTTGCAAAGTTCATTGGCATTTTCAGATTCGGGAATGATCACTTCACTGCTATAATGGGTTACGGGGACTACATCAATGGAAACATCGAAATTAGCCGAGTGTACTATGTTGAAGGTCTTGGACACAACCTTTTCTCATTAGGTCAATTTTGTGATGGAGATTTGGAAGTTGGTTTTCGGGAGAAAACATGTTTAATTCGTAATCCACAAGGAAACAATTATGTTAGGAACCCGTTCATCAAGCCTTTACACAATATCTATGACTGACATGATCGCTTCATCTCCCATTTGTCTACTCTCTAAAGCAACATCTACAAAATCATAGCTGTGGCATAAGAGACTTTCACATTTGATCTCGTACGACACAAATTAGTTGAAGGACTTCCAAGATTTCGGTATTCCAAAGACCACTTATGCTTAGCTTGTGAACAAGGAAAAAGCACTCATGCACATTTTCCTTTGAAGGTTGAAAACAGTACTCAATATGTTCTTCACCTTCTTCACATGGAATTGTATGGCCCGATGCGTGTGCAGACGATTAATGGCAAACGCTACATTCTTGTAATCATTGATGACTACTAAATATGGACTTGGGTTTATTTCCTACGATGTAAAGATCAAGCTCCACCAATGATCATCACCTTTCTGACAAAAATTCAAGTTCAGCTTCGTAACACAGTCAAACAAGTCAGAACGGACAGAGGCTGGATTCTTGAATTAAACTCTTCAGGAATACTATGAAAAAGTAGGAATTGAACATCAAACATCTATTGCAAGAACACCCGAATAGAATGGAGTTGTCGAAAGACGAAACCGGACGTTAGTGGAAGCTGCAAGAATGATGTTAATCAATGCTAAACTTCCAATTTACTTGTAGGCAGAAGCTATTTCCACTGCATGCTACACTCAAAACCTTTCAATGATCACAAAACACCATACGAGCTTATCCATAAATGAAAACCTAATCTAAAACACTTTCATGTATTTGGTGCTCTTTGTTATCCAAATAATGATCGTGATGACTTTGGAAAGCTCAAGGCTAAAGTAGATATTGGAGTCTTTGTCGGATACTGTGAAAACTCTAAAGGATACCGCATATGGAACCGTCGTACAAGAGAGATTATGGAAACAATTCATGCAAATTTTTATGAGCTCACAGAAATGGCTTCTGAGCAAAACAGCTTAGAACCTGGGCATAACCGTCTTAACTTTCCAGAATCATCAACTGACCAACAATTTCAACTCATGCGTCGTCAAATGGAAACTTTTTTTGCTCCACAGTTTAATGAAGACTTTGATCAACGTGCTCCAGATGTATCAAATGTTTCCACTGCTCAACCTGATCAAACTCCAATAGCTGATACACCAGAAACAACAACAACTGTTGTTGATGCACCTCCAGTTGAGTCTCTAACAGCAGTAGATCAAACCACTTCCAATTACAATGACCAAGCTGATGATCCTTTAAACCAAAATGTACCTGCACCCGCATATTATGATGGAAATGCGTTCTTTAACCCTTTTGCATAAAAAACAACCAATCCAGATGTGGTTGAATCTTCAACTAGCCATCTGGATCCACCAAATCTGCACAATGTATACCAACACCAACCCGATGGACCAAAGATCATCCTCTTGTATTTTTGGGTAAAGGGTTTTACCCCGGTAAATATATAACCAAAAAATATTGTGAAGTACAAATGGAATGTGGCTGAAGTACCACATTAACCTCAAGCAAAAGCTTGATAGACTAGTGTTTATGACATACCATAAACACAAAGGACCTAGCTATATTACATCAACTAACTAGGCATAAACAAGTAAAAGAACTTGTAGCAAGCGAGCATCCCGCATCCGACCAATCCACAAAGGGAGCAAGTTAACCTGTGAAGTCTCGCCTCCTTAAAACCCTTTCCAAGAAAAACCCAAAGGAAAAACCTTGGAGTAGGGAAAAGAGTACAACCCTTACCGGCACTCCTTCGTGAGAAATACAAATACTTGGAATCTTCCATTTATCAAGGATCAAACGAGATCGCGAGGTTAGCTTCTTGAACTTGAAGGTAACCAGCTTCAACCGAATAGTAGAGACAATGATGCTAACCACTTCCATTCTGAGACTTCTTTCGCTTGAAAATCCTAGCATTGCGCTCCATCCGAGATAAAGTATGTAGTAGCCGCAAGCGAATCGAGAAATGATGCTACCAACCGACCGTCCCTTCGATAGAGGAATAAAACGATAATAATACTCTCCAAAGAAGGCGGGACCGCATCCATGCGAGATAAAACCGGATCCGAAACCAAACACGCATAGAAAGCGGCACTCAAAAATAAGTGAGAATGAGAATCGGAACCAATTCACAAAGCGGGCATCTAAGCGAGTCCAAGTCAACATTAGGATCAACATCCCATTGTCGCATCCTATCTTGAGTCTTCAACACGCGATAGCGAGCCACAAGTGTATTGCATGCCTCGGGATACAATGAGAGAACCAAGGAACATTACACCATCAACCACATTAGCCCTAAGGCGCATAGAATCCCATGCACGGCGAAAAACCACTAAAATTACCATCCAAATTGCGCCATAATAATCCATCGACAATATCATTAAGATTAGGGACCGAATTGCGACTAACAATGGAAAACGAGATAACTAATCCACCGCCATCGCCAAACACCATTAGCAATCATATCACAAACCGAATCAGATAAATTAAAACCTGCCCGGGCAATATCTCTAGCAGTAAGCAAATCACGAATTGGGCTTAACGCACACCACCTATCAAACCAAACCGATGTGTCCTTTCCATTATTGATCTTATGCCAGAAAAATGAACGAATCTTTGGACGAATCGCAAGAAGCTTGCGCCATCCCCAGCTAACATCCCCCAAACATGGGACCTCCCAAAAGCTTCTCCCACGAAGTTTATAAGAATGAATCCATTGAACCCATAACGACTGTTTATGTGTCAAAATACTCCAAATATGTGTAGTCATGAGGGCAATGTTAAAATCCTCCAAACGTCGAATACCAAGACCACCTTCTTTCTTAGGCTTACAAACAGAGTCCCAAGCCACCTTAGCCTTTCCCTTTTTCATTTCTCCTTGACACCAAAGGAAACCCCTCATAAGCTGCTCCAAGTCATGTATAATACGAGTAGGAAGAATAAAGACTGAAGCCCAACACAAATGCATCGATGATAAAACAGACCTCACCAACTGAAGCCTACCCGCAAGAGATAAGAACTTATTACGCCAATCCTTCACACGACCTTCCAACTTTTCAACAAGCACCTTCGGTCCCTATAAAGAAGTCTCGAGGAAATAAGGGAACCCCAAGATACCGACAGGAGAGAACCTTCGCAAATGGCATAGATCGGAGAATAGCAATTTTAATAGCATTAGGCACATTACAAAGAAAGTCAGACTTTTAGGGATACTTGGGACAAGACCAAAAGTTCTTGAAATCCTCCAAAGCTCGCATAATGACATTAATGTAATCCCGATGGCCTCTAGCGAACAAGAAGAGGTCATCTCGCAAAACAAAGGTTAATAATTCTCGTTGTTCACACAAATGATGAAACCGAAAATCCACTGCATTAGAAACCTTTGTCTTCAATATAAGAGTTAAAACTTCCATAACCAGAGTAAACAAATAGGGAGATAACGGGTCACCTTGTCGAAGACCCCGCTTACCTTTAAACCAGCCATGAAGATCCCCATTAATACATATAGAATAAGATGTAGATGAGATACATACCATGATCCAGTCAACCATTTTTGCGTGAAAACCAAAACCAATCAGAATAGCTTTAAGAAAAGCCCAATCAACCGTATCATAAGCCTTCTGAATATCAACCTTAAACGCACACCTAGGTGGACCTCTCCCTCTATGATAATTCCGCATAAGCTCTTGGGTAAGTAATATATTATCAGATATACGACGACCAGGAACAAAGGCAGATTGATTAATACTAACCAACTGACCAAGGCCTTCTTTAATACGATTAGCAAGGATTTTGCTAATGCACTTATACATGACATTACAACAAGAAATAGGCCTATAGTCATTAATCTTAGATGGGGTAGACACTTTAGGGATCAACGATATAATGGTATGATTAATCTCCTTAAGAAGCTTACCATTCATGAAAAAATCCCGAACAGCAGATATAACCTTAGCACCCACAATATCCCATGCTTTCTTAAAAAAAACAGCCGTGAAACCATCGGGACCAGGAGCTTTATCATCCCCCATAGAAAATATAGCCTCCTTTATCTCCGCATCCGTGACATGACGAACCATCAAATTAGCCAATTGGTGTGAAAGAACATTAGAAAATATACCGTACTCATCAAATGGACTACAACTACCTTCAATACCAAGAAACTGTTCATAATGAGCAACAAAAGCACCTGCAACCTGATGACCCTCATACAAGACATTGTTTGCATCTCTCACCAATTCAATTCGGTTACGGGCACATTTACTTTTAACAATATTATGAAAGTAAGCCGTATTAGAATCACCTGCATGAAGCCATTGAACTTTAGATTTCTGCTTTAAAAACCGTTCTTCATCTAACGTAGCCTCCTTATAAGCAAGAAGATAGTGAGCATGTTCATCACGTAGGTCTGAATTAGACGGATCTGTATCAATAGCCTTTTGGACCTCATCTAACTCCTTCCGAATCCTAACTACCCGGTCATGCAGATTACCTTGACTGTGCAAAAGCTTCCGAAAAGGAGATTTCAGCCCCTTTAAGCGTTGAACCACACGAAACATAGCACAACCATGAACTTTAAGATTCCATCCCGCAGTAACCGTATCAATAAACCCATCTTTATGAACCAAGAAGTTAGAGAATTTGAACGACTTAGGCTTAGGCCTAGTTACCTGGGGAATACGCAGAACACACGGAGAATGATCTGAAATACGATAAGGTTGAAATATAGCAAACGAACCAGGAAAAACGTCAGCAAATTTCAGATTGCCCATCACCCTATCAATTTTCTTCAATGTACCAAATGAGCCTCTTGGTTTCTGATTCCAAGTAAAGTGAAGACCAAGACAATTAAGATCCTCAACCTCCATTTTCTGAACACAATCTTTGAATTCTCGCATAGCAATGTCAGGAGCATAACTACCACAAGAATGATCCTCCAATCTAAGTGCCACATTAAAATCACCCAACAAAACCCAAGGCCTACTACGCATAAATCCAAAGATGGCAAACAAGGTTGGACCAAAGGGCGCCGATGAACATAGTAATTACAGAAAAAGTTTTGATGTCCGTCCTAGTATTTACCGAACATGCATAACCTGGTTAGTTTGAGACATGATCATAACATCAACAATATCATCATTCCAACCAAGAATAATACGGACCCCTTATCACACAGACTACCATTTGATGTCCACTTCCACCGACGACAAACATTACGACATGTATCATACACCACCGATGCATCAACATGAGATTCCAAGATAGCACATATACTAAGATTATTATCATTAACCACTGCTTAACCTCTTTTTGTTTAGGGAATGGTTCAAACCCCTTATATTCCAAGAGGCGACACTAAACATCGGGACATTCGTAAGCAGAGTGCTTGCCCCGATTTGTCAAACAAATTACCGGCTTCATCATAAACATTAACAACCTCATCATCATCCGCCAAACCATTAGTCGCATCAACATCATCATAAGTAGCCAAAGAACCAAACGGGTTAGATGTAGATATATTAGGAGTCAAAATTGGATTACTTACCGTAGTTGAAGCATGAGCAGGTTGACTACCTTTAGTAGACACATCAGTAGGGTCATTAGATGTAGAGTTATTAGGTGGATCAATATTACCTACCTGATTATGTAAAGGACCCATACTAGTACTAGCAACGCCTTGAGAGGATTTACTAGTGGAAGGAGTGTTAACAGCTTTGGGCCTATACTGCATATTTTTACCAACTGGAACCCCGTTAAAAACCGTACCACTATTATTGTCCTTAGCATTCCTCTTAGCTTTACCCTTTTTCCCAACTAGTTGAAACCCATCATTCCTATCCTCCACAACCGGTTCAGTAACAATTTTCTTAGGACAAGAATCAACAGAGTGGCCAAATATTAAACAAACATCGCACCTAGGAGGTTTCCACTCATATTCGACCCTAATAATTTCAGAAGAAAACCCAGGTTGATCCAGATATGGTACCCCAATAGTAATAGATTCCTTAAGGGGAACATGAGAGTCAATTTCAATTAAGCAACGGGCAAAACTACTCCTACCCCAAGATTCAACACACATAGAGCTAGTATAAGAATCAAGCATGATAGGCGTATCTATATGTGTTGCAATAATACTAATTCCATCTTCGTAAAATACCAGAACGGAACATCATGCGCTTAACCCATACCGAATGCGGGTTAACCTCTTTCGTCAAACTAGTACTCATGGTCCACTTTTTAAGAATAATAGGACTATTCTTAATCATCCACGGACCTCCTTCAAGAACAGCCTCCAAACCCACCTGAGAGTCGAACTTAAAGAAAAAGAAGCCTTTTGCATTCATCATGATCCGTTTTAAACCATATTTAGCCCAGTTGTTACGAGCAAAGTACTCAACCACAGGAAATGCAATACGCTTACCAATGAAGTATCCATACAAGGTGTTATCAAATTTAGAGCTAATATTTTGTACTACCTTCAAGGGAATGGACACATCAACACCATTAAACATATTATCAACTTTAAGTGCACGAAAGTTTGATTTACCTTTTGCAGGATTTGAAGGAGTACCTTGGGGGTGACCCTATTTAGAGCCACTAGCAGCTCCAACATAAGTTGAAGGGTGAACTTATTGAACGATAGGGCACTCCTTAGTAGCATGCGTGACTACACTTTTAAGTTTACCAGCTTGGCTAGCCACACCAATCCCATCACCTTTAGGCAAACTACTCGTATCCTGATTAATAACTTGACTTCCCGTATTAGGTCTAGTATCAAACGATGCCCCAGCTGCCCCAGCTGCCCCATTCACACTCGTGGCTTGATTACCCACCATAGTATCACTTTTAGCTGCTCCAAGGACCTCTCCAAGAGATGGGAAATCAGATTGAATAAACTGATTAGAAACATTACCCGTGTCACCCCAAAATAACGAATCTTCACCAGGTAGAACTTTAGGATTAGCACTCGAGTCAACGTTAAACTCACGATAATTCATAGGAATACCATGTGACGCATCAGCAGAAGATGAACCACCAGGAGGTAACGTGTTACCTTCAGAAGTTGCTAAATTAGTGTTACGTAGAATCCTAAGAGGCTTACGTGGCTGAGGCGCATTATATGAATCAGCATCATTCCCTTTAAGCCTTTGCATACGAGCCTCAAAATCTTCTACATCCACATTAACATTACCACTCTGATCCATATTGCATGCAAGAACAGTAGCGTAACAAGAAGAAATCAAAAAACACTAAGCGAAACCCTAAAAACCCTAAAAATACGATTAACAAAAATCCAGGAAAACCACGGCAAACTTCCAAGATCGAGGGCCTTAAAACATCTAAGGCATGAATTAAAACACCAATAAGCTAACCAAACTCAGTCATGATGAACAAAGATGATAGTTAGCGTGAATCCAAAGTAACGAAACCCTAAAAAAAACGACAAGAACAAACCCTAAACACCTAGCGATCACAAAAACCAGTTCACAATCACGTAAAACAAAAGTGTAATCACATAATTGGAACAGATTCAAGCAATAGAAAGGATTGTAGAGTTAAATTAATGTCGATTTTGAGAGGGGTAAGGGTTTCGGACTTTTTTCTCCAGAGCAATTCGTTTTTAGGTTTTTTTTTAGATCATCCTCTTGTAACATAAAGGAAGTAATGAATCATGACAACTGGATAGAATCCATGCAAGAAGTGTTAAATCAGTTCAAAAATCTTAAAGTATGGGAAATGGTTGAACGACCAACAGGGGTTTATGTCATTGGTCTAAAATGGATTTGGAAAAATAAGGTAGATGCTTAAGGAATGGTTATTCATAACAAGTCACGTCTGGTGGCTAAAGGTTATCGTCAGGAAGAGGGTATTGGCTAAAGGTTATATGTTGAGTATGAATGGAAGCCTCCGCGGTGTGAAACATGTAAGATTTTAGATCATAATGATGAAGTGTGTCCTAAAAACATTGCTACAAACGCAAAACCAGTTGCTGATGATGATGGTTTTGTGGAAGTCAACAAGCGTAAGGGTAAAAGTAAGCAAGGTAACAAGGACAAGCATATTGATGGTCTTCGGCTTACTAAACTGAAGGTTGCTTTTCATTATCGATGGGAGCCTAAAGTGACGGTAAAAGATGGGGGCCATCTTCTTCGAGTGGTCCTAAGGTGAGTTCTCAACCGAATGTTCGTATTGATTCAACTAATCCCAGTTCTTCTCCTAACGAATTGGGTAATGAAAGTAATAAGGATGATCTTTCGAGTAATCTGGTCAATGAAAGTCAAAAGGGTACGAGTGTGCTTGGTGCTCCTTCTTATGCGGCGACAAGTGAACAAGTTGCTTCTCATATATTATCATTGAAAAATTCTTTTACGGCTCTTAGTGGTGAGGACGCCTTCGAGACTGGTGACATTGCTTTTAGTACGTTAAAGGATGCGGGTACTCATACTTTTGATAGTGATAGTGAAGTAGATGAGGTCATGGATATGTCTGATAAAGTGAGCACTAAGACGATTAACATTAAGGAAGCAAGCACTTCCTCTGGCGAGGTTCCTCATGTATAGTATTGCCTCATGGAATATAAGGGGAATGAACCAATCCCCTAAACAAAAGGAGGTTCGTCAAGTTCTTGGTGAGAATAATCTTTCTATATGTGCTATATTGGAGTCTCATGTTTCTAACTCTCGTCTTCAGGTTTTATGTGCTAAGATTTTTCATAGGTGGGATAGGACCTCTAATGGTCATTTGTGTGATAAAGGGTCTCGTATCATTTTAGGTTGGAATATGGACGATGTTGACCTTAATGTGATTAGCATGACAGACCAAGTTATTCACACTTTTGTTCGATTCAAGGGGATAAAAGGAGCCTTTTGTTCTTCCTGCTTATGCTCATAACAGTACACGACAGAGACCTCTTTGAATAATCTTGGTGCCCACAAGCAAGTTGTTCATATGCGCCCTTGGTGTATTCTTGGAGATTTCAACTCGGCTTTGAATCTGGAAGATAAGGTTGAGGGGTCCTCGGTTATTGATATAGTTATGAGGGAGTTTAAGGAGTGTGTTGATGAGATCGAGGTGTCGGATATTAATCGAACAGGGCTGCAGTTTACATGGAATCAGAAACCTAAAGGTTTGGATGGTACTTTGAAGAAGATTGATCGCATTATGGCTAATCTTGGTTTTATGGATTCTTTTGTTGGTGCTCATGCTATATTTCAGCCATACCGTATTTCTGATCACTCTCCTGCTATTCTTAATATTCCTACTTCTTTTAAGTTTAAACCTAGGCCATTCAAGTTTTCTAGCATCCTTGTGCTGAATTCTCAGTTTAAATTACAGGTTCAGGAGTATTGGAGTAAGCCTTTTAGTGGCTTTTACATGTTTCAAGTGGTGAATAAGTTGAAATCTCTTAAGAAGCCTCTTCGAGATTGCTGTTTATTGAGGGTAATATTCATGATAAAGTTGTGAAACTTCGCCATGAAGCGGATATGGTTCAACGTGCCCTTGATTTGGACCCGTTCAATTCTGACATCCGAGAGGAAGAAGCTTGTTACCTTAATGCCTATAATGAAGCTATTCTTACTGAGGAGCGTTTTCAGCAAAAGGATAAAGTTGATTGGCTTCGTGTGGGGGATTCGAATTCTGCCTATTTCTATAAGGTGGTTAAAAGTAGGAAGGCGAGGAGTCGGATTGATTCTATTAGTGATGGTAATGGAGTTATTTATGTGGATGATCAAGTTCCTAATGCCTTTGTTAGTCACTTTACTTCGTTTCGTGGTCAAGAGGGGTTATCTGTTTCGTTTGATGATGATAACCTTTTCTCTTCCACTCTCGATCCTCATGTGGCGTTAGATATGGTTCGCGATATTACTCCTAAAGAAGTTAGATAAATCTCCTGGTCCGGATGGTTTCTCTGCGGCATTTTTTAAGGGAGCCCTTCTGATGAGATATAGATCTTCTATCACATGGTCTTTCTGATCATTTGGGTACAGATGTTTGAAGTCGTTTGTTGACGTTGAATTGGAGCACATTGTCTTCAACTTGATCTGTCAACAATTTGTTGCACTCCTCCATCTGATATTGTAGATGAGCAGCATCTGGATGAAACACTTTTACAATTTCATACGCAGGGCCCTCCAGATCCTTTGGCGTAATCGTTGAAATTCCTTGCTGCTCACAGTACCATTTCATAAAGCTTCCCATGTCTCCTGTAATGTGTAGCAATGATTCCTCTGGAGGTGCTTCATGGTTGGCTACGATGGTGTTCGCCCAGTTGTTGTCAGGAATAATCAGATTAGACTTAGGAATGGTCCATGAAGGCTCTGGAGTTTCTGGTCTTTCCTCTGGTCACCAGCCTTGTGTCATTTCCTTTATAGGTGCCGACCGGGATGACTTTGTACTCTTCTCTCCCATATATGTATCCTACCAGTCTTCGTCATGAGACACCTTAGGGGTGTGTCTGGTAGACGCATCATCTTCTTCTGAGTCAGATTCTTGAGCAACGGTTGATACTTCATGCATGATCTGTTCCTCTGGAATCGAAGAGAGAGTAGGTGTAGACCTAGAGTCGACCGTAGTCCAGGCAGCATAGGTCGATATTTTAGTTGTCTTTTGAGATCTTTGACTTGCTGAGGAACCGGGTTAAAGCACTGACTTTGGTGAAGGGTTTGGTGGATTTGTCTTAGGAGTATCTGATGCACCTGAAGAACCACCTGCATTAGAGGAACCAGAACCACCAGTTGGAGGAGGAGGTGGTGGTGGTTTAGGAGTTCCTGATTTTGACTCAAGCATCATGACTCTTCTTTTCGTCTTTCCTTCTCTTTCACGAATGTCTGTTAAGTGCTGCATAAGGTTATCATGATCTATCGAGTTCTGAAGGGTTTCATAGAGTTGCATGTGGACTTCGTGCACTTTGTGCTCATCAGTTTTAAACATTCTATCATGGAGAATTGATCTCATGTCTGACATAGGTAAGTCTTTAAACCTCTTATGTAACGGAGCTTTCATAGCCCATTCAACTGCATCCTTGACCTCTGCTTCAATTGCATTTATTACTTCAGTGTCAAAGTTGAGTCGCTCCAGCTTCGATAGACGTCGATCGAGATGCTTGATTGATTCTGGTAGGCGTTGCTTCTCGAGGGCCTCAATTCGTTTTAAGGCCTCGTCAAGTTGTTGTTTAGTAGTTTTGCTGGGAGGTGGTGATGGTGGTGGTGTAACAGGGTCATTAACAGTAATGACAGTTGGAGAGATGGTGGTTGTTGTTGCTTCAGAAGTCACGGGTGGTGGAAGTGCGGTTGATAAGGATGGTACAGGTGGTGGAAGTGCGGTTGCAAAGGTTGTTGCTTATACAGTAAGTGTTGGTGCAGACATGGGAGGAATGGTGGATGTATCCTGCTGAATAGTAACAGAAAACATGGATTTGAACTCCTCTTTTTCATCATTCTGTTTATCCGACTCAGCATCAGATGGTCTATCTTTGAGGAATTGGTCACCATATGTAATATTTGTTTCAAGGTTCTTCAGAGAGGATAGGGATCCTGTTGAGAAGTTCATTTCCTCAAGACGCACTTGTTCTTCAGATCTTTGCTTTAGAGTTTCTTGGAGATTCGGATGTGTTTCTTGTAACAGTTCATTTCCTCTTAACCCCGTGCTTTGAACTCCAGCATCCGTTAGTTTTTCCTCTGATTCAGGTACTGTTCCCGTGACAGTCTCTGTCTACACCTTTGCTTGTAAGTCCGGTTCATTCATATTAACATCTCCACCCTCATATCCTTGACTCTCTAACTGAGTGTCACTAGAGTCGAGAATGTCCTCCTGAGTAGCAGAGTGCTCCCCTTTTGCTCCACTTGGATCTTGTGCAGACGATGATTCAACATTTCGTCTCTTGAGCTCATATTGAGTAGTAGTCTTTGGAGTTGGAGTGGATATTGTTAACAACATTTGTGCAGCTTGCTCCACTTCTTCACCTGCCTTCCCCTATCCTTTTCCTTCAGCAACAGGAGTGGTGTGACGTGGCACTGATTCAGGTTCATTTATAGTAACACCCTTCCTAGGCTGTCTCTCAGACACCTCTAGACTCTGCAAGCTGGCTTCAATGCCCTGTTAGAGTACCGCATCATCTTCATCCCTCAGTGTCATCTCAGTCTCGGGTTCCTTGGACCCTTTTCCTCTCCCTGTTTCACCCTTTCTCTTCTTCTGTCTTTGTGAGGGTGAATCTACAGATTTGGATCTTTCTTGTCTTTTCTTTGGGAGATTGGCATAAGATGATTTTGAGGATGTTTTGGTTGTCTTAGTTGGTGTAGGTTTGGGTGTCTTATCAACAGTAGAGTTTGATGCCCTTTTGAGATACCTTTTGTAGTAGTCGGCTTTGATCATTTTATCCGTGATAAGAGCATTAGGAATTGCCATTCCAAAGATCTCTTTATCTGTTCCTTTAGCCACAAACTTTAAATTTCCGAGAAGATTTTCATCGTTGGCTTCATGAAGAGCTGAATCACTTCTTGGATTAAACTGATGCTTTGCCTGCAGATGTTTGATAATGAGCTTTGTTGGATTAAACTGATGCTTTGCCTGCAGATGTTTGATAATGAGCTTTGAGAACCTGATGTTGGGATCACTCTTTTGTCTTTGGCTTTCTTTCCTTTGATGTTCTTTAGAGCATTTTGTTTGTCGGTAATGAAGGTGTCCATTGATAAAGTGAATTCTTCCCAGATGCGTTCCGCATAATCAATGTTTACTCCTTTCACCACTCCCTACAAAATTTGTAGAATCAAGGCCCTTATTCTCTCATACCCAGATGTCTTACCCATTAGGCAAAGATTGAGAATTGTAATGATTGCCCTCCAGGGTTGAAACATCTCGTTTATGATGATTCCAGATATCTTCGTGACCTCACCTGGATAGCCCAATTCAGTGTCAAAGTCTAACAATTCATCAGTGGATGGTGGAGAGGTGAATGGATTAGCAGGGTCTCTTGGTGTGATTTGAAGAGCTTCCTTGAGAGTGACTGCAGAGATGTCATACCACTTGTCTTCAAGTTGACAAGTGTATACAGCAGTGATCTTGTCCCATTGGATTATGTTCCAGAACTATTGTAGGTAGATAGATGGAATTGTGCAACATAACGTCAGAGCACCAAAGAAATTGGTGTTCTTTAGTATGTCAATTGCAATTTTGTAGATGGGATTCGGTTGGTTTCTATCCATATCTACAAAGTAGTTGCTTCTAGCAATAGCAACCCAGTCTTCATAAGGGAGAATTTGTTCATCTGTAAGTGTGCTGGGTGGAATAGCAGTAGCTTGGTTGCCAAGAGTAGTGATGTCAGCCATTTTATTTCTGTAATACACACATCCACAATGAAAGATATATGGAAATTTGTTATGTTAGATGAGAAATACAGAATGACCACATAAGGTATTTGAAGATGAAAGTCAAGGCATCAAGATTCTAAAACATGTTCAAAGAATGGCATCTACACAATTGGAATCTAGGTATCTATGAGACAAAGACACATTGAACATCATCACAACGTGTACAACACACTGTATTGACAGTTAATGATGATCCAGTCAAGTGTGATAAGTCATAGAAAGTGAGTAAGCAACACTCATGACATAGGATATAGATTGGTTGAAATGAACAGGTCACATAACACACAGCCTACATAGCATATGACAAACTCATAGGGACAAGACACATAGAAAACAAGTCATACCAGCAAGAACCACTTAAGACAAAACGCACCAGATCAAACCGCATAGAAACAAACCTTACTGGTTCAAATCGCTTAGGGTCAAATTGCTCTAGAACAAGTCGCATGAGGTCAAAAATGCATAGGTCAAAACGCATAGGTCAAACCCCATAGATCAAACCGCATTATAACAAACCGCATTATAACATACCGCGTAAGTCAAAACGCATAGGTCAAACCGCATAGGTCCACGCATATGACAAAACGCATGATATCAAACCGCATAGGTCAAAACGAATAGGTCAAAATGCATAGGTCAAACCGCATAGATCAAACCGCATAGAACAAGACGTATATGACAAACTGTATAGGTCAAAACACATGGGTCAAATCACATAGGTAAAGATGCACATTAACAAACCGCTTTTAAGACAGTTAGTTATGACAACTCGCTTACAAGCATTAATCCTATTATTAACTCGCATACATGCAGACATTAGATTAAACCGCATCCAAGCATATGACCACAAAACGCTAACAAGAACTATCTAACAACCAAGAAACGCTTTTAAGTGCATCATATCCAAGTCCTAAACATCAAGCATTCAATAATTAACGCAATATCATGGGCAGAACCTAAGCATACCAAAGCATCTTAGCAAGACAAATCAGATGCCACCCATTCCTATTCCTTCGAAAAATAACATGATGCTTCAGTTTTCCGCTCAGAGGCTTCTTCATCACTATGATGATTTGAGAAGTTATCATGAAGAGACATTCTTAAGGGTTTTTAAGTGAGATGAGATGAATGTTCTTGGTGTGTTATGTTTCATCAATTTAGAGTCCTTTAACAGGCTCCGATACCACTTGTAGGTCCAAAATTTTATGGATCTAAGTAGCCTTGAATGACTAATAGTAAACTTGAATAAATCCAATTTAAATCCAAAAGTTTGTGTATTTGTGTGTGGGGTTTCGAAAGATGGAGAAAGGGTTTTTTAACAAGGAATGTTCGTCGAGGAAAGCTGCAAAACCAGCCACCAACTTGGCCGATCAAGTTGGCTTGAATAAGGAACCTAATCCGTATGAATCGCTGGACATTAATACATTGGAGACTAGGCTAAAAGTCTTAAAGGAGAGCACGGAATCGATGGTGATACTGCTATTCCTGAGGTACGTAAACCTGCTAGTGTTGTTCGAAACCCTAGTAATCATGATGGTAAATTTGTTGGGGACAACCCATTTGATTCTGTTTGGCGCGCTGATAACCTGGAACAAACATGCCGTGTAAACCCTAGTACTAATGATGCTTCGAAGGATGATATTGCACCTACGAATGTGTTGAATACGCCTTGTCTTTGGTAATGACGTGAATGGGACCGTAGATGATTACGATCACCCTAATGCTAATCTTGAAAAACAAGTCGTAGTGATACGTATGTGGGTGGGTTGGATTCGAGCACTAAAGTCACATTGAATAATGCTTCTACTTCTGGTCTTAACGTGATTGGTAGTGATACTAACGATGTGAGGTCGTTTGCGAATGTATTAAATCCGGAACGTGTCTCTAGGAAAGTTAACTTTCGACCATTGGTGAATGAGACTCGCATTGATAATCATGATATAGTGCTTCCAAAGGCTGCTATGGAGGGTGTTTTCAACCGCTATGATAACTCTTGTTGGCTTCTTTGTTGGCAAGAATATTGCATTTCCTTTGGTTCAAAATTACGTCACCAACACGTGGGGTAAGTTTGGATTAAAGAAACTTATGAAGAATGATGATGGTGTTTTCCTTTTTAAATTTGCTTCTAAAGAGGGTGTTGAGAATGTTCTTCAACGGGGCCCTTGGATTATTCGTAATTCTCCTCTCATTCTCACTAAATGGACTCCTGATGTGCTATTGTCTAAAAGTGAGGTTACGAAAGTTCCCGTGTGGATTAAATTGCATAATGTGCCATTACTTTCATATTCGGAAGATGGGTTGAGCTTAATTGCTACTCAAGTGGGTAAACCGATTATGTTAGATGCTTTTACTAGTTCCATGTGTGTTGATTCATGGGGTTGCATAAGTTTTTTTTTGGGTAAAAGGGATTCACCCTGGTAAAACATATTAACAATCAACCAAATAAGTACAATGGAATGTGACTGACGTGCCACATTAACCTCAAGCTAAGCTTGAACAACCACTAACAATTGCTAGTGACATGCCACTAAGCGTTACAAAATCAGTAGAATACAAAAGCTAAAACGAAAACAGGGAACAACCAACTCAGAACACAAGAATGACACCACCTATCCTCCCACCTTTTCGATGGAGATTGATGAATCAGATGAGTCTGCCTCCTTAAAAACCCTTTCCAAGAAAAAACCCAGTGGGAAAACCTTGGAGTAGGGAAAAAGAGTACAACACTAACCTGAATCTCCAAGGAAACACCACAATCACCAAAAACATAAGCAAATGAACCACCCCTATCCGACAACCACCAGCGCCACGAATCATCAGAATATGAACCCACCATTATGGATGTAAAAGAGAAAGAGGCAACTGCCAAACCCGCAACAAATCTATGGTATTATGCGTCTTCTTAAATTTGCATGTGAGAAGCTTAAGACGAACCGTAGACTTTATAATATCAATGACTTGGGCTTCCGATCTTCTTTGATTCTTAAAAATCATGTTGTTCCGTTCTTGCCATATGAAATAAGAAGAAGCGGCAAAAAGAAGCTTGGAAACCACACTTTTGACCGACCGCGACTTCGATAAAGGAATGAGATATCGAGTCACATCATCCCAAGAATCCGGAATATCCTGAAAACCTGCAAAAGACTTCAAAGAAAACCAAACCTGAAAAGAGAACATACAATCAAAGAAAAGATGATCGTGAGAATCAGGTTGAGTCCTGCACAGAGGACACTCCAACGTAACCCTATCAGGGTCATGATGGCCGTCATGAAAGCTAAGCATGTCTTGAGTCCGTAAACGTCTTTTTAAAACCAGCCAAAGATGGAACGCGTGCCTCGGGATGCGATGAGAGAACCAAACAAGCTGATGCCAATCCACCTGAAGACCCCTTGGGCGAATGCAGTCCCATGCAAGAGAAACCGAAAATGGCTTTATGGAGTCACCATTTCGCCAAAATAATTTATCCTCCACATCATCACTCAAATTAGGGACCGTAATAGAAATAATGCCAGGATAACGAACACTCCAACTACTAGGCCACGACCACGCAACCCCATCAAGCACATCAAACACAGTAGCACTAGGAGTAAAACCCGCACGATGAATATCTCTCGACGAAACAACAAGCGATAACGGACCCTCCGGGCACCAATGATCAAACCAAGCAGAAGTTGACCTACCATTACCAATCTTAGACCAAAAGAACCTACGAACAAGCGGTCTAAGCTGAAGAATCTTCCGCCAACTCCATGTCATATTACCCCGACACGGAGTATCCCAAAAATGACGCCCCTTCAGCCTATACATATGGATCCACTTGACCCATAGAGAATCCTTACACGTAAACAACCGCCAAATATGCGAAGCAATGAGAGCATTATTAAATGACACAATACGGCGAATACCAAGACCACCCTCATACATGGGCAAACAAACAACATCCCACGCAACCTTCGACTTTCCTCTCGCTCCATCACCATAATTCCATAAAAACCCTCGCAAAAGCTGCTCAAGATCTAGAATAATACTAGACGGGAGGATAAATATAGAAGCCCAATAAATATGCATAGATGATAAAACCGACTGAATAAGCTGAAGAAGACCAGCGAAAGACAATGACTTGTTGCGCCAATCCTTGATACGATTAGATAACCGCTCCACTAACTCCTTACAATCTCTAAAAATCAGCCGAGTAGTAATCAAAGGAACACCAAGATACTTAACAGGCAACACCCCTTCAGTAAACGGGAGAATCTGAAGAATAGCAATTTTCACATAATTAAGAACATTACAGAAATAAGCCGTGCTTTTGGGTAAACTAGCAGTAAGACCCGAAGCATGCTTAAATTCTTCCAAAGACTCCATAATTGATACGTACATGGATAAAGAAGCTCCAAACGATGATGGGCTGGTGCTTACAATTGGATTCGAAGGTTGTTTAGGCTCAATAGCCCATGGAGTATGCATGGTAACTTTGATGGATTAAGGTTGCATGGTGGACGTGAGTTTGCATGGGTCTTTGGCATTTCTCTAGTTTTATTTGTTTTAAGTATTGTCTTGATTACTATTAAAAGTATTATGTCATTAATGTGGCTTTTGGAATTTTGTAACCTATGGATTTGTAAAGGCTTTATATAGCCGTTTTGGGTGAATGAAGGGATATCACGAAATTTGACAACTCTCTTGAATTATTGCTATAATTCTTTACCACTTTTGGGATGTGTTCTTGATTTTGGTTCGATTCAAATCAATAGGTCTTGATTTGCAATCATTAACAAATTATAGGTCTAATTTGTTAACACATCTATCCTCATTTGTTTTCCACACGGTTTTCATTTTATTACCATCCAAACACGTATCATTAGTGGTATCGGAGCTTGGTCACCCTTGAGTTTCTATCGGCTACAATGAATTTCGATGATCCCGATTTTCTACAAAATCTTGAGAGGCCTTGAGGAATGTGCAAGATGGAGGTCGAGACAACCAAGGCGTGGTGTGGTTGTGGAGGAATTCAAAGTGAATGAACTCCCCGAGTTTAATGGGGAACGGATCACGAAGCATATTTGGAATGGGAGCAAAATCGATCGAATGTTTGATTTTAAAGACTTTGATGATGAGAAGCGATGTAGGTATGCAACACTGAAATTGGGGAAGGGGCCTCTTTATGGTTCGAGGGGTTGAAAACAAAACAATTCGCATCGGAAGGGAAGAAGATTTCATCTTGGGAATCTTTGAAGCGTAAACTCGAGAAAAGGTATGTACCAACAACTCATAGAATATCTACTTATCGTAAAATTGCTGATTTTAAACAAGGGAAGCTAAGTGTGGGTGATTATATTGATGAGTTTGAGAATCGACTTTGATGGGTGAAATAGAGAAATAGTAGAACAAAAATGTCACGATTTTTGCGGTTTGAACCCCAATATTGCTAATCTTTGTTGAACTATATCCTTATGCTGATTTTGATACACTTTGTGGTCTATGTTTGAAATTGGAGACACAAGGAAAGGCGAAATTTGGGGGAGGGTCAAATACCGACTATAGTAAAACCAACCCTTGGGCTAAACCCGAGTCTACCCCTAAACTTACCACACCCACTAGCAACCAGTTCACATCCTCTAGTTCCGGAGGCCCTAGTAACTCTACTCCAAAATTAACTAGTTCAGCTAAGGAAACGAGTTTGGCTAAAGTTCGATGTTTTAAATGTCAAGGTTTTGGACATTATCAGAATGCGTGTCCAAATAAACGAGTAGTAACCTTGAGGGAAGCCATTGGGTACCGTGAGGAGTTGGAGGAGGAGGAAAGATTGGGTAATATCTTTAACTTGGGAAGGGTCACGACGAGGAGGAAGAGGTGGAAGGTATGAAGCCCCATTGTGTAATCTGACCTTGGTTATTAGAACTCTACAAACTCGATTGTATCCACCGATTCGGACCAGTGAGACCAATTATTTCACACTAAATGTCAAGTTAAGGATAAATGGTGTAGTGTAATTATTGATGGGGGGAGTTGCACTAACGTAGCTTCAAGTGAAATGGTGTCGAAACTTGGGTTAATCACTACTGTTCATCCTAAACCGTATTCACTTCATTGGTTAGATGATGGCAATAAAGTTAAGGTGTCAAAACAGGTAAAGGTTGGATTAACTATGGGTTCTTATGAAGATGAAGTTCTTTGTGACGTGATTCCCATGGATGCTTGTCATGTGTTGTTGGGGCGTCCTTGGCAGTTTGATAAGGATGTGACACACAAGGGAAGGAGTAATGAGTATGAGTTAAAGGATAAAGGCAAAAAAATTGTGTTAAAACCCATGTCATCACAAGCAATTCGTTCCATGAGTACCAAATGTAAAAGAAGTCGAATTTCACCATGTTGGCTAGTGAGCGAGAGGTTGAGCAAGCTCTTGATTGTGGAGAAGTGGTGTATTCTTTGGTAAACAAAGAAGATTCTATTGAGACCGTGAATTTGATGGAGGCGGCCCATTCTTGATTTGTTACTTGAATACCAAGATGTGTTTCCAATGACTTGCCACCGTGTTTGCCTCCTATTCGTGGCATTGAACATCAAATAGACCTAATTCCGGGAGCACCGTTACCTAATAAGGTGCTTATCGGTGTAATCCGGAAGAAACAAAGGAGTTACAAAACAGGTTGATGAGCTTGTGAGCCGGGTTATGTGCGTGAAAGTTTAAGTCCGTGTGTCGTGTCCGTAATGCTTGTACCAAGAAGGATGGGCGTGGCGGATGTGTGTTGATAGTAGGGCGGTGAATAACATTACCATCAAATACCGTTTTCCAATCCCAAGGCTAGATGATATGTTGGACGAGCTTCATGGATCGGTGGTGTTTTCAAAATTGATTTGGCGAAGTGGTTATCACAGATTCGAATGCGTGAAGGGGATGAGTGGAAAACAGCCTTCAAGACCAAGCATGGGTTATATGAGTGGACCGTAATGCCCTTTGGTCTTCTGAATGCTCCTAATACGTTTATGAGGTGATGAATGAAGTTTTGAAATCGTTTTTAGGCGGGTTCGTTGTGGTTTATTTGGATGATATATTGGTGTCTGACAAAACAAGGAAGAACATTTGATACATTTGAAACAGGTCTTTGACACCCTTAGAGCTCAAAAACTCTTTGGAAAACAGGAGAAGTGCTCATTTCTAGTTGATAAGGTGATGTTCTTGGGTTATGTGGTTTCTAAGGATGGTGTGTCCGTGGATCGGTCAATATTGAAGCAATCAAGTCTGCCTAATCCTAAAAATATAAGTGAAGTGCGTTCATTTCATGGTTTGGCTTCATTCTATAGGCGTTTTATTTGTGATTTCAGTACTATTACTAGTCCCATTACTAATTGTTTAAAGAAAGGTACATTCACATGGGGAGAAGATGCTAACAAGGCGTTTGAAACAATCAAGGAGCGTTTGTGTGCTGCTCCTATTTTGGCTCTTCCAGATTTTTCTCAACCCTTTGAAGTTGAGTGTGATGCAAGTGGAGTTGGTATTGGTGCTGTTTTGATTCAAGCCAAACGTCCCATTGCTTACTTTTCGGAAAAATTGGGAGCTGCTCGTTTGAACTATTGCACTTATGACAAGGAGTTTTATGCCATTGTTCGGGCATTGGATCATTGGAGTCATTATTTGCGTGCAAATCATTTCATTTTGCATTCAGATCATGAATCTTTGAAGTACATTAATGGGCAACAGAAGTTGAGTCCAAGACATGCTAAATGGGTGGAGTTTTTACAATCTTTTCATTTCTCATCAAAATATAAGGATGGTAAAAGCAATGTGGTAGCTGATGCCCTTTCACGACGTTTTACTTTACTTGCTACACTTGATGTTCGTTTGTTGGGTTTTGAAACCTTAAAAGATTATTATGGGGATGACGTTGATTTTGGTGATCTATTTGGAAAATGTGTGAATGGTGTCCAAGGGGAGTTTATGGTTCAAGATGGTTTTCTCTTCAAGGGAAATTGGCTTTGTGTCCCAAAGCATGCTATTCGTGAATTGTTGATACGTGAAGCACATGGTGGTGGTTTGGCTGGTCATTTTGGAGTGGTCAAAACTTTGGAAGTATTGAAAGAGCATTTCTTTTGGCCCAAGATGTTAGGAGATGTAACTAACATTGTGGGTAAGTGTGTAACATGTCATATGGCTAAGAGTTCATTCAAATCTGGTTTGTATTCTCCATTACCAGTTCCGGTGCGTCCTTGGGAAGATGTGTCCATGGATTTTATTGTGGCCTTGCCACGCACGCAAAGGGTAAGGATGCTATTATGGTTGTTGTTGATGGGTTTTCCAAGATGGCTCACTTTGTTGCTTGCCACAAACCGATGATGCTAGTAATGTGGTGATTTATACTACAAGGAGATTATGCGTTTGCATGGGATCCCCAAAACCATTGTTTCAGATCGGGATTCCAAGTTTTTGAGTTATTTCTGGAATACTTTGTGGCGAAAGGTGGGAACCAAGTTGTTGTTTAGTACATCACACCATCCTCAAACGGATGGCCAAACTGAAGTTACGAATAGAACCTTGGGAACGTTGTTGCGGGGTCTGGTAAGCAAGACTCAAAAGGATTGGGATGTTAAGCTTGCCCATGCTGAATTTGCTTATAACCGTTCTCCTACTTATGCTACTGGTCACTCTCCGTTTGAAGTTGTTTATGGAATTAATCCCTACCTTCCATTAGATTTGATCCCATTGCCAAAGGAGGAGTTGGTTCACAAAGATGCTGATTCTAAGCTGAAATCTATGATGAAGTTGCATGAACAAGTTCGTAAGCGTATTGAGGCTGTTAATGCAACTTATAAACAGAAAACCAATAAAAATAGGAAGCCACGGGTGTTTGCTGATGGTGATCTAGTATGGGTGCATTTGAGAAAAGAGCGCTTTCCAAGCAAACGCAAAAACAAATTGATGCCAAGAGCTGAAGGTCCTTACAAAGTGATTGCACGTGTGAATGATAATGCATACAAAGTGGAGCTTCCAGGGGATTATGGGGTGCATGCTACTTTTAACGTGGGAGACCTTTCACCCTATCTTGATGATGATGGTCTTGCTGAATTGAGGTCAATTCCTTTCAAAGGGAAGGGATGATACGTACATGGATAAAGAAGCTCCAAGCGATGATGGGCTGGTGCTACAATTGGATTCGAAGGTTGTTTAGGCTCAATAGCCCATGGAGTATGCATGGTAACTTTGATGGATTAAGGTTGCATGGTGGACGTGAGTTTGCATGGGTCTTTGGCATTTCTCTAGTTTTATTTGTTTTAAGTATTGTCTTGATTACTATTAAAAGTATTATGTCATTAATGTGGCTTTTGGAATTTTGTAACCTATGGATTTGTAAAGGCTTTATATAGCCGTTTTTGGGTGAATGAAGGGATATCACGAAATTTGACAACTCTCTCTTGAATTATTGCTATAATTCTTTACCACTTTTGGGATGTGTTCCTGATTTTGGTTCGATTCAAATCAATAGGTCTTGATTTGCAATCTGTTAACAAATTATAGGTCTAATTTGTTAACACATCTATCCTCATTTGTTTTTCCACACGGTTTTCATTTTATTACCATCCAAACACGTATCAATAATGACCTCGGCCGAATCCGTATCACCATGAGCGAACAAAAACAAATCATCAGCAAAACAAAGATTAGTAATACGTAATTTAGAGCATTTGTGATGATAAGTAAAAAGCCCGGAATCCCTAACCCTTAGCTGAAGCATAAGCGTTAACACCTCCATAACAAGAGTAAACAAATAAGGAGAGAGAGGATCTCCTTGTCTAAGCCCACGCTTTCCTTTAAAATAACCGTGCAGAATACCATTAACACTGATCGAAAAAGAAGTAGTAGAAACACATTCCATAATCCAGTGAACCATACGCGGGTGAAATCCAAAACTGATCAAAGTATTACGTAAAAACTGCCAATCCACCGTATCATAAGCTTTCTGCATATCCACCTTGAACGCACACCTAGCTGGGCCACGATCGAGGTGATAATTATGCATAAGCTCTTGAGTAAGCAGAATATTATCCGAAATCCGACGACCAGGAACAAAAGCAGATTGGTTCGATCCAACCAAGATAGTAAGACTATCCTTAATACGATTAGCGATAATCTTACTAATACACTTAAACAGCACGTTGCAACAAGATATAGGCCGGAAATCCGTAATCCGGGTAGGAGAATTAACTTTAGGTAAAAGGGCAATAATAGTATGGTTTATCTCTTTCAAAAGCTTACCATTGACAAAAAATTCCCGAACCGCCCGCGTGATATCATCAGCAATAACATCCCAAGCACTCTTAAAAAAAGCCGCAGAAAAACCATCCGGACCAGGAGATTTGTCATCACCCATCGAAAAAATAGCATCTCTAACTTCTTGAGGAGTAACATCGCGAACCATATCAAAAGCCACTTGAGTATCAAGAGTAGAAGAGAAAAGGTTAACACCATCAAATGGAACCGATAACCCCTCTTGCCCAAGAAACGAAGTAAAGTGACTAACAAAAGCATTAGGAACTTGGTCAACCACATACATAACACCATCGCCATCACAAATAGAATCAATCCGACTCCTCGCCTTCCGACTTTTGACAACTTTATGGAAATAAGCAGAATTAGAATCTCCCACATGAAGCCAATCAACTTTCGCCTTTTGCTTAAGAAACCGCTCCTCAGTAAGAATAGCTTCATTATAGGCATTAAGGTAACAAGCTTCTTCTTCCCGGATATCAGAATTGAACGGGTCCAAATCAAGAGCCCTTTGAACCATATCCAATTCATGGAGAAGTTTCATAACTTTATCATGAATATTACCCTCATTAAACAACAATTTCTGAAGCGGCTTCTTAAGAGATTTAAGCTTATTGACCACTTGAAACATGAAAAAGCCACTATACGGCTTACTCCAATATTCCTGAACCTGAAATTTAAACCGAGGATTCTGCACAAGGATGTTAGAAAACTTGAAAGGCCGAGGTTTAAATTTAAAAGAAGTAGGAATATTAAGAATAGCAGGAGAGTGATCAGAAATACGGTATGGCTGAAATATAGCATGAGCACCAATAAAAGAATCCATAAAACCAAGATTAGCCATAATGCGATCAATCTTCTTCAAAGTACCATCTGAACCTTTAGGCTTCTGATTCCATGTAAACTGCAGCCCTGTCCGATTAACGTCCGTAACCTCGATCTCATCAACACATTCCTTAAACTCCCTCATAGATATATCAATAACCGAAGACCCCTCAGCCTTATCTTCCAAATTCAGCGTCGTGTTGAAGTCTCCAAGAATACACCAAGGATGCAAATGAACAACTTGCTTGTGAGCACCAAGATTATTCCATAGAGGTCTCCTATGCGTGTACCTGTTATGAGCATAAACAAAAGAACAAAACAGCTCCTTTTTATCCCCCTTGAACCGAACAAAAGTGTGAATAATTTGGTCCGTCATACTAATCACATTAAGGTCAACATCGTCCATATTCCAACCTAAAATGATTCGAGACCCTTTATCGCACAAATGCCCATTAGATGTCCAATCCCACCTACTAAAAACCTTAGCACATAAAACCTGAAGACGAGAGTTAGAAATATGAGACTCCAATATAGCACATATAGAAAGATTATTCTCACCAAGAACCTGACGAACCTCCTTTTGCTTAGGGGATTGGTTCATTCCCCTTATATTCCAAGAGGCAATACTAAACATGAGGAACCGTGTTAGAGGAAGTGCTTGCTTCCTTAAGATTAGTCGTCTTAGAGCTAGACTTATCAACCATATCCATGACCTCATCAACTTCACTATCACTATCCAAAGTATAAGAACCCACATCCTTTTCCGAATATGTAGTGTCTTCAGACTCAATAGGGTCCTCACCGCTAAGGGCCGCAAAAGAATTTTTCAATGAAACCATACTAGAAGCTACATTACCTTTACTGGTCGACGCAACTGTAGAAACACTTTTGAGACCACTCACACCATTTTTATCTTTATTTGCCGGATTACTAAAAGGACCTCCGTTAGAACTTACATCAGCCACATCATTAGAAGCTGAATTAGGAACATTAGCGCGAACATCATATTGAGAATTCACTGTAGGACCATGCAAAGCAGATGGCCGACCTCCCTCTTTCATCGCCGTTTTAGGCTCCCATCTATAATGGAATGCAACCTTCGGTTTAGAAAGCCGAAGACCATCAATCTGTTTCTCCTTAGTAACTTGCTTACCTTTACCCTTCCGCTTATTGACTTCCACAAAACCATCATCGTCACTAACTTGTTTGTTAGTAACAATGTTTTTAGGACACACTTCATCTTTATGATCAAAAACCTTACACGTTTCACACCTTGGTCGCATAAGTTTTGCACGTGCTCTTGTGGAATTATCATCAGAATCTGAGCTAAAACATGTGGTGACTATGGCGATCCCTAAAAAGGATGATAGTGGTTTTACTACGGCGAGTATCAAAGTGGAATATGAATGGAAGCCTCCACATTGTGCGGAATGTAAAGTGTTTGGGCATGTTACTGCTTGTTGTCCTAAGAGTATTGAGTTGCATAATGATGTCGCTCCCACCTCGACTGTGGAAGAACCTGATGATGGTTTTAAGGTGGTGCAGAATCGGAAAGCCAAACCTAAAGGTACGAAGATGTCTAGTGGTATTAATATGGGTAAGGGTCCTAGATTTGCACCTAGGAAGCAGGTATATGTTGCAAAGACGAAGACACCGGAAGCTGCTAGTGTGAATGCTAAAGGTACACCAATTACTACGGCAAATTCTTTTGGGTCTCTTGAGGTACAAGATGACACGGCATCCCAATCGTGGGTGATTCTACTCATCGATGAGGCGAAGATTGGAAATTCTTCTGGTTGTACTAAGGAAGCAGGTATGGATGGTTCTCGGGGGAAGGAATCTCGTGTTGATATAGATGCGCCTATTAAGCCTCCGGAGACTATGACTTCTTTTGCTACTAAGGTAAGTAATCCCTTCTCTAAAGTCAGGAATGTGATGTGTTCTGATAGTGACGAGGATGAGGTTTTGGAGCCGGATAACCCTATGGCGTCATTTTTGGCTTCTGGGGGAGGTGGAGGACTCGAGCTTGAAGATTTTGATGATTATGCTGCTCAAGTCTACGATTTACCAAGACACTTGGAGGATATGTATGACATGTATGATGTTAGTCTCTTAGGTCGAGGTAGGAAGTAATTTTGATTGTTTGGTAGTTCATAAGATTGTCATGTCTTTCTTATGTAATATGTTTGGTTAAATTGCACGTCTAGTGTGTGTCTGTTGCCCATGTAACGGGCCATGGTGAGAGACTCAATCTCATCCGTTGTACTTAAACGTTTTGGTTAATATATTTTACCGAGGTGCGTGATTACTCCCTTTACCCAAAAAAAAAAAAAAAAAAAAAAAAAAAAAAAACTCTGTAAAAGCTTGATGTGTTAATGCGGAATCTTAACACACACAAAGTATGAAGAACACAAGAATTACTAACTTCGTATTTTCTATTGATTTGATCAAAGGCGCTTACAACTCGTACATTAACCTAACACCTTAGGATTCCTTTTATACACCAAGGAAACCCTAATTGACTAACAAACTTGTTTCTAAAGATATCTTCTCCTAAGATATCTCTACACGTACATATCTATTCCTAATATAACTCTAAGAACTATTCGGTTTTAGACATAAACAGACTTAACCAACGACTATTTGTTAGTGTCCTTAGGGACTAAGATGAGGGATTCACCCTCATCCATTGTACTTCAATGTTTTTTGGTTAATATACTTTACCAGGGTGCAGGATTACTCCCCTTTACCCAAAAAAAAAAAAAAAAAAAAAAAAGACTATTTGTTCTGCCAGACTTAACATCTTTAGTACTAGCAGACTTAACTACTAACAGACTTAAGTCTGGTCTACTAGACTTAACTACTAAAGCTACCAGACTTAACACAGAACAAGACTTAAACATTACACAATATAATTCCCAACACGACTGAATGATGAGAACGCGTCTTTGAAATGTCAACTTTTCAAATATGAACAAGAAATTGAAAAAGTTAAAAGGAATACGGAACCATATTTGATTTGCTCAAAAAGACACATGCTAAAGCGTCAAAAGATCTCGATCATCACCTTGCTTACACCCGTGAAATATTGAGTGCAAATGGACACTTATGTTATGAAAATCAAGAACTAGAACACATTATCATTGAGATAAAAGAGAAATTTGTAAATCTTGAGAAAGAAAAATCTTGCAACACAAATGTGTAGCACTTGGAATGTTTAAAATTGATACTAGGAAGCCCACTAATGACAAACCACAAAATAATAATGTGAATCCTTCCACTTCTACAGATCATTGTAGGACTTTGCAACTTAAAATTGGAACACTAAAAGCCCTTGAAGTAGAAGATCATGCTAGGACTTTGAATAAAACACATGTTGCACCTGCTTTAAATATTATGTTAGACAAATGTAATAGTAAAGGCGATGTAACGAATGTTAAATCTTTGAGTAATTTGGATGTTAAGTTTGAAGCTTCTTGTGTGTTTTGTCGTAAAAGTTTGTTTTCTAGATGTCATGATAATTGTGTTGCTAAATCTATCTTGTCTCGTAATCAGAAAACTACGACTAGCACTACCTCTAGGCCCACTATTGCTTCTAAGTCTGTGCTAGGAAAAGAGCCTATTGTAGTTTCTGAGAAAATCATTGATGAACCCATAGCACCATCATCACCTCCTAAGAAGATACCTTCACCTAGTGAATTTACTAAGACAAAAGCACGAACTAGTTGGACTTGGCAGAGATGGTTACAAAGTACACCTGGTTTTAAGTGGATACCTAAAATTATTAACATGTGTGCTACAACTGTAACGGAACCGACTAACTCTACGGGTTCCACCTCTACCTCTATTCCACCTTCGTCGTCTGTGTATTGCAGGTGATACAAATCATCCTCTGGATTGTTGATAGCGATTGTTCCCGCACATGACAGGCCACCTCAAACTATTAACAAACTTTGTTGCAAAGTTCATTGGCATTGTCAGATTCGGGAATGATCACTTCACTGCTATAATGGGTTACGGGGACTACATCAATGGAAACATCGAAATTAGCCGAGTGTACTATGTTGAAGGTCTAGGACACAACCTTTTCTCATTAGGTCAATTTTGTGATGGAGATTTGGAAGTTGCTTTTCGGGAGAAAACATGTTTAATTCGTAATCTACAAGGAAACAATTATGTTAGGAACCCGTTCATCAAGCCTTTACACAATATCTATCACTGACATGATCGCTTCATCTCCCATTTGTCTAATCTCTAAAGCAACATCTACAAATTCATAGCTGTGGCATAAGAGACTTTCACATTTGAATTTCAAAACCATAACTGATCTCGTACGACACAAATTAGTTGAAGGACTTCCAAGATTTTGGTATTCCAAAGACCACTTATGCTCAGCTTGTGAACAAGGAAAAAGCACTAACGCACATTTTCCTGTGAAGGATGAAAACAGTACTCAATATGTTCTTCACCTTCTTCACATGGAATTGCGTGGCCCGATGCGTGTGCAGACGATTAATGGCAAACGCTACATTCTTGTAATCATTGATGACTACTAAATATGGACTTGGGTTTATTTCCTACGATGTAAAGATCAAGCTCCACCAATGATCATCACCTTTCTCACAAAAATTCAAGTTCAGCTTCGTAATACAGTTAAACAAGTCAGAATGGACAGAGGAACTGAATTCTTGAATTAAACTCTTCAGGAATACTATGAAAAAGTGGGAATTGAACATCAGACATCTATTCCAAGAACACCCGAACAGAATGGAGTTGTCGAAAGACAAAACCGGACGTTAGTGGAAGCTGCAAGAATGATGTTAATCAATGCTAAACTTCCAGTTTACTTGAAGGCAGAAGCTATTTCCACTGCATGCTACACTCAAAACCTTTCAATGATCACAAAACACCACAACAAAACACCATACGAGCTTATCCATAACTGAAAACCTAATCTAAAACACTTTCATGTATTTGGTGCTCTTTGTTATCCAAATAATGATCGTGATGACTTTGGAAAGCTCAAGGCTAAAGCAGATATTGGAGTTATTGTCGGATACTGTGAAAACTCTAAAGGATACCGCATCTGGAACCGTCGTACAAGAGAGATTATGGAAACAATTCATGCTAATTTTGATGAGCTCACAAAAATGGCTTCTGAGCAAAACAGCTTAGAACCTGGGCATAACCGTCTTAACTTTCCAGAATCATCAGCTGACCTACAATTTTAACTCACGCGTCGTCAAATGGAAACTTTTTTTGCTCCACAATTTAATGAAGACTTTGGTCAACGTGCTCCAGATGTATCAAATGTTTCCGCTTCTCAACCTGATCAAACTCCAATAGCTGATACACCTGAAACAACAACAACCGTTGTTGACGCACCTCCAGTCGAGTCTCTAACAACAGTAGAACAAACCGCTTCCAATTACATTAACCAAGCTGATGATCCTTTAAACCAAAATGTACCTGCACCCGTAGATTATGATGGAAATGCATTCTTTAAACCTTTTGCATAAAAAACAACCAATCCAGATGTGGTTGAATCTTCAACTAGCCATCTCGATCCACCAAATCTGCACAATGTATACCAACACCAACCCTCAACACATAGATGGACCAAAGATCATCCTCTTGTAACATAAAGGAAGTAATGAATCATGACAACTGGATAGAATCCATGCAAGAAGTGTAAAATCGGTTCAAAATCTTGAAGTATGGGAAATGGTTGAACGACCAATGTGGGTTTATGTCATTGGTCTAAAATGGATTTGGAAAAATAAGGTAGATGCTTAAGGAACGGTTATTCATAACAAGTCACATCCGTGGCTAAAGGCTAACGATTATTCATAACAAGTCACAAGGGTTTATGGTATTGGCTAAAGGTTATATGTTGAGTATGAATGGAAGCCTCCGCGGTGTGAAACATGTAAGATTTTAGATCATAATGATGAAGTGTGTCCTAAAAACATTGCTACAAACGCAAAACCAGTTGCTGATGGTGATGGTTTTGTGGAAGTCAACAAGCGTAAGAGTAAAAGTAAGCAAGGTAACAAGGAGAAGCATATTGATGGTCCTCGGCTTACTAAACCGAAGGTTGCTTTTCATTATCGATGGGAGCCTAAAACGACGGTAAAATATGGGGGCCATCTTCTTCGAGTGGTCCTAAGGTGAGTTCTCAACCGAATGTTCATATTGATTCAACTAATCCCATTTCTTCTCCTAACGAATTGGGTAATGGAAGTAATAAGGATGATATTTCGAGTAATCTAGTCAATGAAAGTCAAAAGGGTACGAGTGTGCTTGGTGCTCCTTCTTATGCGGCGACAAGTAAAGGTAATGTTGCTTCTCATATAGTGGGTAAAGGGGAATAATCATTGCTTCTCATATAGTATCATTGAAAACTTCTTTTGCGGCTCTTAGTGGTGAGGACCCCTTCGAGACTGGTGACATTGCTTTTAGTACGTTACAGGATGCGGTTACTCATACTTTGGATAGTGATAGTGAAGTAGATGAGGTCATGGATATGTCTGATAAAGTGAGTACTAAGACGATTAACATTAAGGAAGCAAGCACTTCCTCTGGCGAGGTTCCTCATGTATAGTATTGCCTCATAGAATATAAGGGGAATGAACCAATCCCCTAAACAAAAAGAGGTTCGTCAGGTTCTTGGTGAGAATAATCTTTCTATATGTGCTATATTGGAGTCTTATGTTTCTAACTCTCGTCTTCAGGTTTTATTTGCTAAAATTTTTCGTAGGTGGGATTGGACCTCTAATGGTCATTTGTGCGATAAAGGGTCTCGTATTATTTTAGGTTGGTATATGGATGATGTTGACCTTAATGTGATTAGCATGATGGACCAAGTTATTCACACTTTTGTTCGGTTCAAGGGGGATAAAAAGGAGCTTTTTTTTCTTTTGTTTATGCTCATAACAAGTACACGCATAGGATACCTCTTTGGAATAATCTTGGTGCCCACAAGCAAGTTGTTCCTATGCGCCCTTGGTGTACTCTTGGAGATTTCAACTCAGCTTTGAATATGGAAGATAAGGTTAAGGGGTACTCGGTTATTGATATAGCTATGAGGGAGTTTAAGGAGTGTGTTGATGAGATCGAGGTGTTGGATATTAATCGAGCAGGTACTGCGGTTTACATGGAATCGAAACCTAAAGGTTTGATGGTACTTTGAAGAAGATTGATCGCATTATGGCTAATCTTGGTTTTATGGATTCTTTTGTTGGTGCTCATGCTATATTTCGGCCATACCGTATTTCTGATCACTCTCCAGCTATTCTAAATATTCCTACTTCTTTCAAGTTTAAACCTAGGCCATTCAAGTTTTCTAGCATCCTTGTGCTGAATTCTTGGTTTAAATTACAGGTTTAGGAGTATTGGAGTAAGCCTTTTAGTGGCTTTTACATGTTTCAAGTGGTGAATAAGCTGAAATCTCTTAAGAAGCCTCTTCAGAGATTGCTGTTTAATGAGGGTAATATTCATGATAAAGTCGTGAAACTTCGCATTAATTGGATACGGTTCAATGTGCCCTTGATTTGGACCCGTTCAATTCTGACATCCGAGAGGAAGAAGCTTGTTACCTTAATGACTATAATGAAGCTATTCTTACTGAGGAACGTTTTCTTAAGCAAAAGGCTAAAGTTGATTGGCTTCGTGTGGGGGATTCTAATTCTGCCTATTTCCATAAGGTGGTTAAAAGTAGGAAGGCGAGGAGTCGGATTGATCCTATTAGTGATGGTAATGGAGTTATTTATATGGATGATCAAGTTTCTAATGCCTTTGTTAGTCACTTTACTTCGTTTCTTGGTCAAGAGGGGTTATCTGTTCCGTTTGATGATGATAACCTTTTATCTTCCACTCTCGATCCTCATGTGGTGTTAGATATGGTTCACGATGTTAGTCCTAAAGAAGTTAGAGATGCTATTTTTTCTGTGGGTGATGATAAATCTCCTGGTCCGGATGGTTTCTCTGCGGTGTTTTTTAAGGGAGCATGGGATATTATTGCTGATGAGATATAGATCTTCAAAATCATTTGGGTACAGATGTTTGAAGTTGTTCTCCTCTTTCACATGGTCTTTCTGATCAGCTCTTCTGAGGACAATCTTCTTCAGATAATCGTATCCATACATTGGAAAGATCTCCACACTGACGACACTTAGAATACGCAGTTTTGAACGAACAGCTATGCGCCTCTTCTCTGCACCATGTCTTTCAATGTAGAATCTTTTCTTTTTGAACCACCAGTGTGAGATTCTTTAAGATGCAGCAATGTCTTACTTATATTCTTTTTCTGTCCAAAACTGATCTGGGCCCATCTCCTCTAGACCCGCATATGGATAGTGGGCAGCCTTCATCTTCAAAATTTAAAGAGCAGATCTGCTTCCCTGAGTCCCAACACGCAAGTAGTCCAGATCTCTGTTAAAGAAGAAATCAGCTTGGATTGTAATTTGAACAGATTCACCACCGAGAGGAATAGGTTTGTTGACGTTGAATTGGAGCACATTGTCTTAAACTTGATCTGTCAACAATTTGTAGCACTCATCCATATGATATTGTAGATGAGCAGCATCTGGATGAAACACTTTTACAATTTCATACGCAGGGCCCTCCAGATCCTTTTGGCGTAATCATTGAAATTCCTTGCTGCTCACAGTACCATTTCATAAAGCTTCCCATGTCTCCTGTAATGTGTAGCAATGATTCCTCTGGATGTGCTTCATGGTTGGCTACGATGGTGTTCGCCTAGTTGTTGTCAGGAGTAATCAGATCAGACTCAGAAATGGTCCATGAAGGCTCTGGAGTTTCTGGTCTTTCCTCTGGCCACCAGCCTTGTGTCATTTTCTTTTGTAGGTGCCGACCGGGATGACTTTGTACTCTTCTCTCCCATATATGTATTCCACCAGTCTTCGTCTGAGACACCTTAGGGGTGTGTCTGGTGGACGCATCATCTTCTTCTGAGTCAGATTCTTGAGCAACGGTTGATACTTAATGCATGATTTGTTCCTCTGGAATAGAAGAGAGAGTAGGTGTAGACCTAGAGTCGACCGTAGTCCACGCAGCATAGGTCGATCTTTTAGTTGTGTTTTGAGATGTTTGACCTGCTGAGGAACCGGGTTAACATTCAACTTCGTTTATATTAGGGTTACATGAAACCCTAACCGCCTTCATCGACCATGGAGACATCTCGAGAATCAGAATCAATCCCGTTTAGACGGGCCATACGGTCATGTAATGCATCCAAATCCACCGTAACCTCCAACCTAGCCGACTGATTCGAATCATGCAAACCCAGATCCGCCCCCAACTTGTAATCCGGTAATAACGATTGCTTCACCATTCCTCCCAAAAACCCACTTTCAGTGATACAAACACAAACAAGAACTGATAAACCCTAGATAATAAGTTACGTACAGATCTGAAACCAAAACCCTCAAAGAGGATTAATAATTAACACACAATCTTATATCTAGCAATGGTGCATGTAACGAAACCCAAGAAGGTATAATATATTAGTAGCATGCATAAAACAACGACCAATAAATACAAAGAACAGCGATTGTAATATTATGATACTAGGAACCGACCCACGATTATAAAAGCATCCAATAAACTGTCACCGTCCCAAGTGAGAAAGATTAAACAATTATATTGATCATTAGTTATTGAATCGAAAAGGTCATCGTTGTTTTTTCTTATTTTAGTCGCCACCAAGAGAGAGACGTATTAGGGTTTTTTAGCAGGCCGTACAATATTAACATCCACAGAATCATCACATTACCTAGAATCTCCGGCTTCAAAATCAGCAAGCATATTCCCATTAGCACCCAACCCAACAGAAGACGGAGGGGCAAGAGAAATGGTCCGGCTTTTAATTTTTTTTCAACAACGGAAGCTCACCCACTTCCAAAGGACGAATATCAACCCTCAGCTTCATAGGATCCTTCATTTGAACCAAAGATAGCAAATCCATCGCTGCAAAGAGTAGGAAAACAACAAGCACGGTTTAGGCCACAAAAAAAAAGGAAATAGAGAGTAAAGAAGCATAAATGTGGTACACCCACCCTGATCTTCTTCGTCATAGAACACAGGGTAAAAATCTTCACCCAAAGTATAATTACGACTTAACCCAACCAAGCAAAGAAAAGACTCCGGAAATTTGTGAAAAGGAGAAGCATGGGCAACAAGGGAAGCAACATGCCCAGCATCAAACTTAGTATCCTTAGGAGTAACATCCTTAGGAACGCTTCTCCCAACACAGAAAGGATGAATAACAGGACAAGCAAAGGAGTCAACCTAGAAGAAATGATCATTCCAACTTTTAAGAGAATCAAGGGGTTTAGTATAGCAAACGCCAAAACTATCAACTCGTTTACTAAAAGCAAGCCAGCCATTCTTCTGAGAATGAACATAAAAGAACCTAAATAACCCAACCGAGGGTTTGATGCCAAGAGCGAAACAAAGAATCTCAAATTGAGAAACTTTAGCAGCACGAATAACAGAAAGCTGCAATATATGGACACGATAATAATTAAGGATAGAAACATGGAACACATATAAAGGAAGACGGAAATTAACGTATTCAAAAAAGCGGGTATATACACCAATCTTCCCATCTGGTGCCTCTTGAATAGTCTGGTCAGGATCAGGCAATTCTGGATGAACAAATTGTGGAATTGAATATTTAATAAAAAAGTGATCAAGCGTCCCTTGTGAAAGCTTAGACTAAGCAGATGCAAAAGTACCCATAACGGAAGAAGAAAAGGAGTTAGAACCTAACCTGGAAAGATAACCTGGATGACGGACGCAACCCAAGAAGATTAGATCGAAAAGAAGAAGAGTACCACTTGCAAATAGAGAACAGTAAAAGAAAAATGCGGCAAAGGAAAAATAAAGTGTATTTATACAAGTAGGTTGCTGGTGTCCAGATAAACCCTAAAGGAGGACACGTGTCAAAAACCAACCCGATCCAACGGTGAGTAGTAAGGGGTAAAAAAGCAAGACTATCAAAAAGACGCAGGACCCACCAGGTCCAATCAGCCAGAAAATGAAGGGTCAAGAATCGTTCACGCTGCACAGCACGTAAAACAAGAAAGAAAATGCCATAGAGACACTTCAAAGATAAGAAGCAGAAATGGCTCCGTTAAACTTAAAGTCTAATAATATTCACCGCGACGCGACAATATCCGTGTGCAATAAATATGCTGATGGGGGACTTGATGACGAGGTCCCCTAAAAAGAAGAACATCGAAGGATATTTCAAAAAGGCACGAAAGGAAAGTGCTCAGTCAACTCAAGTCTAGTAGCATCCACCGCACGCGACAATATCCGCACGCAATGCACATACTAGACTAGGGGGACTTGATGACATATAGTATGTATAACAGGCCCACTAGGCTCAAAACACAATATACACATACTGGGCCCGGGCCCAATAACGATAAAATAACTACGAACTCGGACCAACAATAAGCCCAATGACGAAATTGGCTATAGTCTAGAACTAAAGACGCATGCAAGATACATAGCGGTCGAGCCATCGGTCGTGAAGGTATCTGTGTCCGCATCCGCTGATTAACATGGAACCTTGTCCGATAAGGGTCCGACTGGCGACTAACCACTATATGCGAGTAACTAGGAAACCCTAGCAAGAAGCCTCGCCTATAAAAGGGCTCTAATCCCCATACAAGGTACAACTTTCTCTCATAATTACACACACATACTGTTACTTTCTCGACAAGGATGTGTACTTTACTCACGACGAGTCTAATCGTGGGGTCCGTCCCCATGGTAAGGCTAACGGTTTACTCTTCTTGTGCATGGAAACCAATAAAACTACTTGGATTAGTACAAGATCAGCCCATTAGTAGCTCGTTGGCCCAGTTCGGCAAGCTACACTCACACCCATTACAACCTGTTACACTTTTTGTACTAACAATAAGAATAAACAAGAATACTAGATTATATTCACCCAAGGCCATGAATCTGGGACCAAGGGTGGGGGCGTCAACCCAATAGTACTATCAATACCTCTCCAATGGCTCCATCCAGGAGTTAAATAGTTTCTAAATAATAAAGCATATAAGAATAAGTTTCAGGGCCGTCCCGGGGATTTCGGGGGCCCTGTGCCAAGATTATAAACGAGGCAATCTGAAACAAAAAATTTAACTCATTCAATTTTTCCTCCTTACACTTTATATTCTTCTATATAAGTGAAGTATGGAACAAAGATTTAAGGCAAATAAAACATCAGTGGTCAAGTCCCACATTGGTGAGATTATAAACATTTTGACGCTTCTTCATCCTTATAATTGCTAAATGGTTATGAACTACTATTGATGGGCCTTTTATTTGTTAAAACTATATATATAGTTATGGGCTTTTAAAAATTTGAGGCCCCATAAAATTGTTGGGCCCTCTTTGTTAGGCGGACCATATGGGTGATATCCGGGCCTGATAAGTGTAACACATTGAGGCACATATCGTAACTACACTCCATGTCCAAAAGTATAAAAAAATATAGCTTAGCATAAGAGTATAAATGTTTTGAGTATTTGTGGAAGTCAAAGCAAGTATTTGAGCATGTATCTCCCCGAAAAGTAATTTAAAATGTATAAAAGTAGGGGCTATGAAACTCACCTTGGTGAGAATAAACGGCTCCGACACAGGACGTGGGTTGATATGTCAAGTTTCAGTATTGATGATATTTGTTGTTTTGAAGTCTCTTCAAAAGTTAGTGGATGACAATTTATGTTTTATGATATTTCATCTTCAAGGTTCGATCGATCACTAACGGTATAGAAATACTTCGCTTATTTATTTTATCAAAAACAGTGTCATTAAGTATTAAGAATATACTTCCGAATAATATATAAAATGTCACGCTTCATACCCTTATAGTTTTATGTATTGACGGTTTATACCCTTGAACTTTTGTAAAATGACAATTTATACCCTTTAGTTTCAAAAGTGACACTTTATACCCCTATGTCTCAAGTTGATTACAATCTTAATCGTTGTTATAAAAAATAATATTTTTGGCAATTAAGGTCCTTGACGCTTTATGTCGTTTGCAAAAATAGTCCTTCTTTCGTTTTTAATGCGTTTTAGGTTTAGAAAAAAGCTAGGCTTTCTACGACTTGTCAATATAAGTTGATAATAGTTTGAAAACAAACTAATAACATCTTATTAGCTTATATTTTAGCTTCTTTTTGAAAAGTGCACAAGAGGGGTACGTTTAAAAAGGTTCGCGAGACACCATGTTTAATGTTTTTTTTGGGTAAAAGGGTTATACCATGTTCAATGTTGAATAAAAGCGAGGCATGGATAGGTTTTAAGAATGTTTTTGTCCTTTTGAAACTTGGATATGCCTTCTCCGAGATGGCATAACCCTTTTATTTTATATTGTTGTGAGTAAGTAGAAACAAATGCTTGAACTTGGCCACTTAAGTTGTTCATGACCAAAAGAAAGAAAAGAAAAAGCATTTTTACTTTAAAACGTATGGGTTTTTTTAAAGGCTTTTCATCATGACTTTTAACTTATAAAGTGTGTGTATTTGATAGCATATCAGCTAGATTTCCAAAAATTAACAAAATGTAAATATAGGTGCATTTGGTTTTAGGGACATGCGACAAGAATTGGAGCTTGAATAAAATGAGGAATTAAATGGTTTTAACCAGATTATTGGGGAATTATAAAGTATCTTGGGAGCTTATTAAAAGTGCTAATTGGATGAGCTTATGGGTCAAGGCTTAATACTTAAAATTGGCTCAAAAGTAGGGTGCCCGGGTGGTTTTAGCGCCAAGACCAGTAAAGAAAGAAACTTTTTAACATTGAAACAATTTATGGCTTAGACATGTAACCTATCATTTGATTATTTAGCTTGTTAAAGCAGTCATTAAATATGCTTAAGTTAAAAAGTTTGCAAATTTAAAAGGGTGTTTGGTTTGGCTCGTTAAGAGTAGAAAAGGGTGTGAAACATAGTTTTTGACCTATTCAACCTATTGGTACTTATTTACTAGCATGTTCATGAGTACTTAATATCTTTGAAAGTAATTTAAATGAATTAGAATGACTTACAATTGCTTGAACACGCTTAGGACCAAATGTGAACAAAAGACTTCAAAGTGTACTACAAGACTAATAACCATCTCCTCTACGCATTCCCTTATTATTCTTGATGATACTGATGATGGGTTAATATGGCGTGATTTGGAGGGCAATTTTAGACATTTTTCAGTTGCTTATGCTTGGGATTCTCTTCACACTAGGGCTGATCGGGTTGGGTGGTTTAATATTCCATGGTTTCCTCATTGTATCCCCCGACATGCTATACATACATGGCTTGTTATTAAGCAGAAGTTGAAGACACAAGATAGGCTACAAGAATCGGATGTTGGTCCCGATGTTGATCCGAATCTTCTTCGATGCCCATGTGTGATGCGGTTCCGGATTCTTACCTCACTTGTTTTTGAGTGTCAATTTTCTTCGCAGGTTTGGTTATAGGTCCGGATTTTATCCGAATGGATGGCGCCCCTCCTAGTTTGGATGATGTTCTTACGTTCCTCATTCCTATATCTAAGGGTCATTCGGTTCCTAGCATACTCTCTCGGTTATTACTTGTCACATCGCTATTACATATGGATGGAACGTAATTCAAGACTTTTCAAGAGGAAGAAGTCTACCGTTGCTGAAGTGGTTCAAGTAATTGTCAATACCGTCCGGTTGAAGCAGGTTATCTTCAAATTTAAGAAGATAACCCCTCGGTCTCGTCTAATGTTGGGAAAATGGAAGATTCCAAGCTCTTGTCTTATTCACGGCGGAGGTCACACACCCCAAATTACTGCTTTGCGCGTGAATGGAATTCTGAGGATGACCATCATAGCACCACAATCACAGTTATATTGAACGACCTAAAGTGTCGTTTGGAAAACACATCGTTTGATTTAATAAAACAATCAGAGTTACAAAGTATAGGTCCCAATTGATAGTCAATATGTACGGAAATAAATTTGATACAAGCCAAACGATGTTTTATAGTGCATAAAAGTCCATGTGAGACACGTCGTTACCGCGACTCTATGATAAGTCCTTATGCATGCCATGATGAACCTGAAAATACATTGCTAAAAGTGTCAACACAATGGTTGAGTGAGTTCATATAGTTTATGAAAATGTTTTATACGACCAACACAAGTATAAATTATGTATGACAAATATGTCACAAAAATGGTACAATTGCTTAAGCACATGACACCGAAGCTAGACTGTTCATGATGTTCACCCCAACAGAGTGTTTTGCCAAACAACTCAATGATGATAAAAATGAAATGCATCCGTTGACCAGTTGGGACCACCAACACGGATGGAGGAGTCACCCTCAATAGATCTATCCACTCACCCTCGCTTCTTCCGAAATTAACGATTCATGATTATGAAATGAGGACATTCAATTGGCAATGAGGTAACTTAAGCAATGTAAATGAATTTGAATATACTTGGGCCCGTATAAAAAAAATGATGTGCAATGTATTCTCCCCCGTAGGTTTGAAATAATGTATAAACTTGAATAAATCGGGGCTATGAAAACTCACCTGTTGCAATGATTATGATGATATAATGGCAATACTGAAATGAGGCGCAACCTCTAACCGTGACCTATTATGAATGATATGTTCTATAATAAGTTATGATGTAATGTTATGCATGCAATTCGTATGATATCTATACCACTTGTGAATTTTTGAAAATAACACTTATCGTCGAAAAATAATCTTATAACGTCTTGACAATTTATAAATTACTTTATAAGTATTTACATTGAAATGATATCCTACGATAGTCATCTAATGGTTTATTATGAAATTATAACTTTTCGTCGTCAAATAATGTCATTTGAAAATTTCATGAAAGTGACTAAACGGCCTTGAAAAGCTAGTCGTAAAATGGTGCACATCGAGTGTTAGGAAACAAACTCAACGGTTTTGGTAAGCTTGTATCATTATCTCAAAGTTTTAGCTATTAAGTTTTTATCATAGAGGTCTCGATCATGGAGAAAAATATAGGTAAAGTATGGTACTTGTACCAAAAATATTGTTTAAGGGTGGTTTTCGGCAAAGTTTGAGTGACCGTATTTTATTCGTTACAACTCCGTTTGACGAACGGTTGGACATTTTGGAAAATAGGCTAGGCGAACTTACTTTTACTAAGCTATAGATAACCCTAGGTCCCCCATGGAGAAATCCGGCCGCCACTATCTTCCTAACTTCCGGTCATAAAAATCAACAATATATGTCCTCTCTATCCTATAATGATTCCTCTTTCATTCTATTATAGGGTATGCAATACATCCTATTGTTGCGTTTTTTCTTCTAAAGATATGGCGGCTGACTAATCTTTATTTATATCTTATGATTTCTTCATGGTTTTTTTCCAGCCGCCACCCCTACATCCATTCCGGCCAAACCTTCCTTTCAAATCGTATCTCTACCTTCTGGTATGCAATCGTTCTGTTAGGAAGTTACTCCATAGAGGTGGCGCGTTGAGCTATTATATGTACATCCAGTACCCTTTCATCATATTATTATTAACCTATATCGCTACTGCTGGTTATCTTTGATAATCGATTTATATTCTGGGTTTTTAATCAGGGCTTCAAGTGTCGATACCTTTTTGGGTTGGTTTTGAAGCGTTAACGTAATAATCCATTCCTTTTGGGTTTGGATCTTTCTGGTTTGTGTAAGTTATGGTGTAAGTTTGGCTCTTCTTTTGGAAGTAAAACCATTATTTTGGGTTTTTTAATCTTGTTGGCGGTGTGCTTATAACTGTTTGTGGGTTTAGGGAGTTGAAAGTCCAAGTTTGGTAGGGTGTTCTTGATTGTTAGTTTGTGACCTGTCGTGAGGTTGGTTTTGGTATTCAGCTGCAATGGTGATGGACAATGGGTACTATTGACCATTCATTGGGTTGTGCTTTGGAGGTATTGGGTGTTGTCATGTCTTGTTCACTTTATGGGCATGATATGTTTTCACTTTATGTGCACATATCTAGTTTAATCATGTTGATGCTTCGATGAATTGGCTTTTGTCATGATCAATTTGATTGCTAGTATGTACACAGGAATATCAACATTATTAGTGTCTTTAATGCTACATCTATGGTGGATGACATGGTGATTGATTATTCTGGTGAAATAACTTGGCTTATGGGTTGGTTTCTTGGAAGTTAGAGTTTCTTAAAACTCTATTTTTGTTATCTTGAAATGATTGGCTTTGTCATTTAGCACATGGCTTCGCCTTGTGTTGATACAAGTTTGTTGGCTGGTATTTGGTCGTGTGTTTAGTTGGAGGATTCCTATGATGTTGGTTTGTGGACGTTGGTTGCTCATTATTGACATGCTTTATGAGGTTTCTTCATGGAAGTTAAGGTGGACCATCATTATGATTTAGAAGGCTCGAGTGCATTTACTTGAGTAGTATTGTAATGGTTTATTTTCTTTTATCATTCTTGGTAGTTTCACTTTGTTAAGTTATAGGTATAGGAATGGTGTGTCATTCTTATAGTAGTGTTTGTATGTTGCACATGTTGTGCTTGTTGTCGCATCTGTTCACGAGGGCATGGATTCACCATGTCATTTGTACTTCAATGTTTTTGGTATAATAGAATTTTACGGGGTGAATTAACCCTTTACCAAAAAAAAAAAAACTTACTTTTACTAGAAGACATCATTTTATAAAAAGTACTCCATCAATGTTAAAAACGACCCTCTACATGGTCATTCGCGGCCGTAATGTTTGTCTATTAGAATATATATTAGTTATGCTTATATAAAATAGTTACGGCAACCTTGTTTAAACGCGTGTAATTTAATCGTTACAAGTCCGTTTTCTACGTTTTATATGTCCTTAGCTTCGCGTTAAAGTATACTAATATATTTTGATAAATCGACACATTTAATAACGCTTAAGACTCATTTTTGACTCGTAAAAAGTTGAGACAACATGCTGAATTTTCTGAAAATATAGTTTTCGTCGTTAAACTTGAAAATAGCACAACTTGTTCTTTATAACTCCGCTTTTAACCCATTCAAGCGCCACGTTTGCTTTTAAAGTATATTCTCTAAATATCTAGCCCAAAATTTTTACAACCCGTCGAAATTTCCGAATTCACGAAATGATCGACCCTTATATATAGTTGTTTAAATGGATTTTCTCACGTAAAACTTATTCTAACCACTTCAAACCAACGCCAAAGCTATTCTAAACCTACCATACACCTTCTTAGGGTGTCATGGGTTCCTAGACATCATCAAAAGTGGTATGTTTCAAGAAATAATTATAGGATGGCATATATTAATTTATAGCACTTAAAAACAATTAAAGTAGTATAGATAACCATATAACTTGCATGTTTTTCCTCAAGCATGATAAAATGACCATAATATGAATATGAAAGATGAAAATGAGCATGAAATGCTTACTTGAATGATTATGTGAAAAAGAAAATGAAAACCTTATTAATCTATAGGTTTTTATTTCAAAACCTTAACATAGATCACTTCTAAGACTTGATAATCATTGGATCATAAAAAAATATATGGTTTCCCTTGGTTCATGAAATGGCCGGCCACAAGGAGGAAAGAAAGGAGAGAGTTTCTTGGTTTTCACCTTGAGTATGTGTTAGTATGTGTTGGTTTACAAATATCTAGTAAAAATATAGATAGGTGTAAACTTTTGTCAAGATATTTATCAAAGAGTGATGACAAGGGGTTTATGTGGCGGTTATGGGAAGAAATGGGGAGGTTGGGTAGTTTTGATAATTAAGTGTATTATTTGTTGTGTATAATGTGTAGTTTGTAAGTATAATTATGTATTAATTGTAGCGTTAGCTAGAAATCGATTTTAACGGGACAAAATAAAATGTATTGAAGTCATAAAATTATAAAAATACATTTCTCAAAGAATTAACTGAATAAATAATTATCGAGTTGAATTTACTGAAAATCGTCGTAATTATTTATATATAACAATTTATATACAAAATAAATTTAAAACACCGGGTAAACTAATAATATAATTTTTATAGTCTTAAATGAGTATAAAATATATTAGGATAATTTTGGGAAGTGTCGATCAAATGTTCAAAATAAATGATTACGCGATAGCGCTTATTTAATAGGAAATTATCGTTTAATGAAAATGCAAAACCATGCATGAATTAATATGACGATGATTTTACTAATGATATGTAGACTAAATCTAGTCTATATGAAATGTCCTAGATGATATTCCATGAATACCGCAGCTTAACCTTCCAGGTTACGCGTATTTGATACTCGTAAACCTAGTTTACGAAAAATGATGAATAGTGACTCATGAATAGTGATTTTCTCCGGGAATGAATAGTGTTTCGTGAATAGTAAAATTTTGAAATACCCTTTCAAAATATCAAATCGACTTCGAAAATGATGAATAGTAAAATGATGAATAGTAAATTCCCGAGATGAATAGTAAATTTGAAAATGACCTGAAATTGCGAGTTGTCACAACTGCCAGGTAAGGGTTGTACTCTTTTTCCCTTATCCAAGGTTTTTCCCTATGGGTTTTTCTTGGAAAGGGTTTTTAAGGAGGCAAACTTCCTGGGTCGCCTTGCTCCCTTCGTGCCTATGGGTGGATGCGGGACGTTCGCTTGATTCAAGATTTTTCTTGTTTTTATACCTAGTTAGGTGATTTGTAATTCAGCTAGGTTTGTTGTGTTTATGGCCTGTCATAAGCACTAGTTTATCAAGCTTTTTGCTTGAGGTTAATGTGGTACATCAGCCACATTCCATTTGTACTTAACTTTTTTTGGTTATATATTTACCGGGGTAAACCCCTTTACCCAAAAAAAGACTTGAGTGAAACTAACTTCCTCCAAGACTCCTATACCCTTTGTAGGATCATTATTTTTATGTGTTTGATGATTCGGTGGTCTTGGGAGATCAAAATACATGTTAGCCATTAGAGAGAAAGTTAGAGAGTTGGGTGTTTTCTTGGTAGAGAGTTACTTCACAAATTGTAGAATATTAGATTGAAGCACCACCCTTCCATGGATGGAAGGGTATTTATACTCTGCACTCAACGACCTTCTATCGGCCGTGAATCGTGGATACGGTGGGTAAAGACCCGTCCTTCCTCCACGGTGTTACACTACACTAAACTACGCTACTAAATAACTAATAAACTACTAAACCACGAAAATAACGACACGCCTACGAGCTAACTTATGCTAGATCATAATTGGGGTGACCGACACTTTAACATAGAATTTTCTAATTCCTAACAATCTCCCCCTAAGGGAGGTCACCCCATGAAATACATTTTGCTTCCTAGCAATCTATCTTTGACTTTGTTCTTGAGCTCAGACTTCAATTCTTCAATTACGCAATTTTGTGCTTAAGCGGTGATTCTTCCAAGTCCGCATAGATTAGTACTTTAAGTGGAGGCCTTTGAACCGATCCACATCTTTGATGATCTTCGAGCTTCATTGAGATCATCACCACAAGAAATCTCGGATCACCCTTTATTGTGTTGCCATCATGTGAAGTTGTGACTTTCGGACCGACATGCTCACACTTTGAATCATGACATTTTTCCATCGAGTAGCGAAGCCTTCATGGTTCATGATATTTGCAAGAATGAAGCATAAGCATATTATGAAATATCGAGCCGTGTTATGTAGATTTGCACCACCATGATTTCTTCAAGTTAAGTGTGAATGCCGTGAGCATGCGGCTTTGATTGACTCCTCAATTTCGATCACCGCAACCGTCAAATGTACCGCAAACAACAGTTAGCAATAAAACACACGAAAGTGTCTTTGATCACTTTATTTGAATTGAGGTACACGCCCACTGCCTCGCTGATCAAGACAAATCTTGCTGTGATCGTAGGATTCCTAAGAATCTCCTTGACGATGGGTTTCGCAATGTTCTAGTTGTTCTCAAACCGAACGTCTCAAAGAAGACAACACGGAGTGAGTGAACCAATGAATTGAGATTCACCGATTGATGAAACATTGATTTGAAAACAATCGCGTATTGCTTGAAGAAAGAGTTTTGCAACACGATGAAGGTTTTATGAGAAAGATCAATTTTCAATCAAAATACTTTTGTATTTGAAAAGAGTACACATTCGATGTGCTAGATAAAAGAAGAGATTCAAGACATCGAACGGTTTTTCTAAAAGTATTTTTCAATCGAGATACTTTTTGAATTTGAAAACATAAGTACACATTCAACGTGCTAGAGAAAAGAAGGTTTGCACATCGAACGGTTTTTTCAAAAGTATTCGTCAATTCCATTCTCGACCAAGGTTGATTCACGAGTGAATCGCCCCATCGCTTCTATCCGGTTGTCACAAGTTTGATCTTTTGAAAAGATCTCACATGTCACCCACCAAGAGCTTGTTTGATGTTGACTCTAGAAGGATTTCCATCTTCATTGTGAATATTTTTGCATATCACTTGATGTTCCGCAATACCACAAGGATAATGCGTAGGACTCTTAATATATACTTACTTTCCACATTGTGTGAAAAGCAAGTCTTCAAGAATTTAGTGTCCTAATGAGATATTGTGGATGATCTCTTGGCTCTAGACTCAATCGTGCATATTTGGTTCTCGTGTCGGAGACTATGGAGAGGTCTCCTTCTTCAATATCAACAATCTCTAAGAGAAAGTCGATAGATAATGTCGGTTCCCGTGAGAATGAAACAAGCCCTTTAAGAGGAACTTGAGTAGCTTGGGAAGTTTAGGTGCAAGCGTCATGGGTCCATGACGCCTTGTCTTCAATACCAGTGTTACCTTAGTAACAACCAAGTAGCATATGTATTGAACCCGGTTTACGCCTAAGGTTGAATTGATGGAGGCTATTTCTTTTCACCCTTTTTCACATTCGCTTATTTTCATTCTTCAACCCTTCAATGCTTACCGAGACTTCATAACTAGAACATTGTTGGGTTTATTCCAAAGACTAGCTACATCTCATCCGCACTCTTCCCATTTCTCATTTTCTCCTTTTTCAATATACCTAAGGACTCTACACTATCTAGTGGATTGTCCTCGGTAGATCCGTCCTGTTCAGCGGATCATGGGAACGAATACCTAACCTAACCATCCTTATAACACCATGCATAAAGTAAATTGGTCGGTCTTTTGGTATTGTTCTTTCCTTCATGAAACCAATTGAAAAATCATTTGGAAAAACAATCAAGGTACTTGTGATACGAGATCAAAGCATTTTGTACCTTAATAGTTTTGATCATTTTAGAAATGCTCCCCCTCAACATGTGCATATGATTTTAAAATTGTTTGGCACATGGAGGCAAGAGTTCTTTGAAATAATTTCTTTGAAATAATTTCTTGATCACAATTTCCTTAGAAAAAGTCATTTGAATTTCTTTGGTAAAATTCTCCCCCTCAATATGTGCATAGGATATTTGAAATCATTTTATCACATAGAGGCAAGAGTTCTTTGAAGCACATCCACGATCACACAAGCCATTAAGAAACCATTTAAAACTCAATCAAGGTACTTTATGTTAAAACATAAAGCATTTGCACTCGATAGTTTCTTTTCTTTTAAAATGCTCCCCTCAATATATGCTTCGAGATTCGAAACGTTTAGCACATATGAGAGAGCGACTGCATAACCGAATCAAAACGATCAACTTTTATCAAATTTCATTATTAAATCACAATTTCTCCCCGATCAAAATATCAAATCCTTTGAGATTTTGGATCCCAAGTGATTTAATTAGGTTTAGAAAACATGGGAGAAAATGTGGCCTTGTTTAAATACTCATCCGGTTTTGGATAAATCCTCCTCCTCAACATGTGCATTGTGTATTTGAAATCGTTTGGCACATGGAGGCGGGAGTGCCTTTGATGGACTAAAACCAATTCCATTAAAACAGATTTGAGATTTAAATCACGATCTCTACCCCGATCGAAATATCAAACCATTTGAGATTTGTGATCCCAACCGATTAAATCATTTAGAAAAATTTTGGGAAAGACGTGGCAAGATTCAATTTTGAAAGATGATGATACGGACCATTTTACTATTAAAGATTGTTAGTGTCGTATGATAGTTTTAAGAGATCTTTAAGTAAAACAAAACAATTTCACAATCAAACAAGAACGTAAAAATTTCATTTGAAAGACCTTGATTCTAAAGAAAAATCATTCCATGACATAACATTAAATCTTTAGATCACCACTTTTTGTTGTACAAAGCGGACTTTTGAAGATATATTGTATGAAAATATTTTAAAATAAATCACTCTCCCCTCAATCGATGACCGAAGTCGATAATTGAGTGACTTAAGTTTTGATAAAATGAAGTCCGTGATTTTCAAAATTTAGTCCAACATATTTTCAAAACAATATATTCCATTTTCAAAACAATTTATTCAAATTTATTCAAAATTGTTTAAAATGGTATCTGCACAAAGATACGTTAGTGGTTGAGAAGCTTCCGTTGTTGTTCTTTGTAGGGTTGGAAGAAAACCGCTCGCAAATGCGGTGAGACTTCTTCACGTTGCATTTTGAATGCCAACCGAGGTCAAATTAAGCTCGCTTCTTCAATCACTTAGAAGAAAACCATCACGATGCGGTGAGACCTCTTACGTTGCATTTATGCCAACTCTCCATAGAAGTCCAATTAAGCTCCGTTTCTTCATTTGTCAACCCAAGATATAGTTACCCTTTCCTTTCGGCATCCAATCATCTTCAATTGTGGGATCCGGATCGGAACATTCTTTTATACCAATATACCGCATCGTTAGTGACACACATACAAATATATGGTGGTCGACATCACCCAAACAACAATCGACTAATAAAAGTCAATGCAACATATCAATCAGATCATATAAATATATGGGAATCGTGTGTTCATCAAACTCTAATCATCTAATCCTAGCAATCATATCCTAGGCACCTAGTCCTTCAACATAGGTTAACATCATTTTTAATTAAGCATATCAGGATAATTAAGAAAGCCCGTTAGATGATGTAGATTTGAAAATCATTATCCCCCTCAATCCATGACTCATTTTATGAAAAGTTTAAAAGCGCTGTAGTCATTGATTGAGTTTTCAATTATACAAAAACTCTGAATCTGATTGTTTTTAAAGCAACTCATTTTCCACCATTTTTAAACACAACAAATATTTTTAAGAAGAATTTTAGACGGAAAAACATTTGAGTAGGAACAATGATCCTTCGATATACTTTCCTCATTTGTTTTAGGATAAGTGCACGAAATATTTGAAAATTGGTTTAGCGCAAAGACTTTCCTTTCTTTTGAAGAGTGTTGCTATCTCGAAATAATAGCAAACCATAGTTTAAGCGCGGTCACGGTCCAAGTAATCAGAAGCCACCATTTGAAGCACGGGTTCTGATCTGAAATAATCAGTAAGCCATTTTTGAAGCGGGTTACTGATCTGAAATAAGCGTAAGCCATATTTTGAGACATGTTTTGAAAAGAATATTTACACCTCCTGCTCGAACTTCATCTATGGTCCCGTGCCATTATTGAATGACATTTCTAAGACCGTAGATGTTATCGATACCGAAGACATGTCATGTGAAAACATATTTTGGTATTTTTGAAATTTTTCGATTTTTATGGGTTTTGAGGTTTTATATTTTTCTATTTTGTTTTGTTGGTTTTATATTTTTGTATTTTGTTTTGTTGGTTTTATATACAAAGATAGAAGATGATATAGTTAAAGAAGATGATGATAGATGAGTACCGAGATAAGGATATCGAGTAGCACGTCGTAGAAGATAGAAGTCATCAACTCTTAAACATTCACCACCAAAGCTTCCAGGCTCTTGAATCAAGAAAGAAATTGAACCATCTCGAAAGTGAGACTTTGCGACTTCCCCAAACCGAATATCCTTTAGAAAGGTGATTCAAGCTCTATTTCAAGCTTGCCTTAGCGGGTGCACATAGAAGCACACCATTATCATAAATCCATTGCTCCTTTTAAGAACGATAATCGAGATTCTCCATTCGGGGTTATATCATCAAGAAAAAGAACAACAACGTATCATCCCACATTTAAATAATCTTCTCAAATTTCTTTTCCATCGAGGTGCAAGCAATCCATTCCAAAAGGTGTCAAGAGAACAATTCCCCAAGTGGTTGAATTGACGCGATCGTTTCTTTGTATAATGCTCAAGAACTCTCCCAGAACACACATCATGAGGGAATGAAAACACCTTCCCATGTTTACATTTTTCTTCCGGATGATCGTGTATGAAGCTCAAGAACCCGAAGTACACCAATACCCAAGAGCTCTCCGAATACACATCATGAGGGAATGAAAACACCTCCCATGTTCACATTTTTCTTCCCCGATGATCGTGTATGAAGCTCAAGTATCCAAGTATACCAATACACAAGGAATGAATAAGCGATAACATTGAAGAAGCGTGCCAAGTCATCGATTATCTCTGCGGGTGACAATCTGCGGATGTCAACACCGAATAAGTGATTATAACTCGAATCACCGATTAAGCACTCAAGTGAAACGGTGAGCATCCCCAATGTACACAATCTCTCTCCCAATGAATCACACACTTGTATACCTCTTTATCTTGAAACTTTCTTTACTATCTTCCCCATGTCGTTGGAATAATAACACTAAAAGCCTTGATGAGTAAAACCTTGAGTTTCTGCGGTCATGACATTTGTTTTCGGGATATCTTCAATCACTTAGAAGAATTAAGTTCATCAAGTTTACTCGTCATGAGTCAAACCTTGAGTTTCTCTGCGGTAATAACATTTGTCTTCCGGGATATCTTCAATTTCTTAGAAGTATTAAGTACATCAAGTTTACTCGTTTAGATGCTTGTCTCCTTCCTCTTTCTGGTTTTGATACTTGAGAATCAACAACTCTTTGAATGCCCAAATACTTGAAATTTGTTGAGAAGATCGCTTGAAGTCTTTGTGAGAATCAACATCTTTGAATAATGTGAGCAAGTCTAATTGGGGATTAAATTTGACATATCACATTCCCCAATTAGTGCTCTCCCTAGACCGACAATCTTTTGATAAATGCCCAAATTAAGAAGAAGTCTTTAGATCATTAAATGCAACACGTCTTTGGTCTTCTAACATATAGCAAGAAATGTAGAACAGATCAGACTCGACCTTCTTCAAGATTGTCCAGTTGGGGAATAGATAATTAACATCTTCAACTCACACCAAAAGCATCCCAATTAACTTACATCTTGCAAATCCCTTAACTAAAATCCTCCCAATCAAACAAGAACAGAAAGATGTTCATCAAGGAAATCAAGAATCGTGCCGCAACGAACACACAATATGGTAACACCAAACTACCAATCACATCAAACAAGAACAGAGAGATTGTTCGGAATCATCATGTTGATGTATACGTGAAGCATTAACCGGAAGCACTTTGTCGATAAACTCATCAATCCGAGTGAAGATGTCAACCAACGGCTCTTAGAAGAAAAACTCCATGTGAAGATAACCCGATAAGAAGAGGCTCGGTTCTTACATGAGTTTAGAGCCGTATGACCATTTATATTCTCAAATATCAATCAACAATGCAAAAAATTCACACTTCTTCTCCCCCTCAAGAATTGCATACGGAGATGCCATTCTTGACTAAATAAGTGAAAATCATCCAAATGTTCTATTCACACTTCTCTCCCGCAAAATCAGCACATGATGTCGCCATCTTCATTATAATCAAGCAAGTGGAATGAGAAAACAATCGGTGGTAGCCCGGTTCACTTGATGGTGAGCGCATGGAAAAGTATGAAGCATGTTGATGAGAATGGTCATAATAAGAAGATTTCTTCTCTGAGAAGATAAAGTGCACTGACACGTACACTTTTCTTTTCTTTGGAGAACGAGGCTTGAACTGAAGTATTCAAACGTCATTAGAAGATTTCTCTTCTTTCAAAGATAAAGCGCACTGAGACGTACACTTTTCTTTTCTTTAGAGAACGAGGCATGAACTGCTGTGTTCATACGTCATAATCTCTCTTTTCAAACTCTCTTAGCAAAACATGTAATCAACCCCATTATCATTCAAGAGGCTCTTTGTAGTGACAAATGATGGAGAAAACCCAATATGATGAATTTGACCTCAAGTAAACTAACCCGAACTCGTGACTTAAACTTGCACATATGAAACAAAGAGCGTGTCGAGAATTCATGCCCATTTGAATCTCTAAGTATTCTATACTCTTCAACCAACCAACCATCAAGTAATAGACGACATTACCTCTTGAAAATCCACAATTGAATGTGACACCGAGCACTACAATGTAACTCCTTTAAGTGATAGTTATTTTGAGGTGATAAGAGCCCAATTCCCCAAGTGGTAAAAGAAGAGGTAAAAGTCACCCAACAATAACTAGATTTCCAAGTCTTCATTTTTGATAATAAGCTCGAACAAGGATCATGAAGAATCTTCATCCATCCATCCCCGATACCTTCGGATACTAAGTACACTCGCCGTGATATTTCACTTCAACCTCAAATGAATAATATCTGAATTAACGTTGTCACATCTTCTCGAAGCTGCTCAAATCTAGCCTTCTTTAACATTTAAATGAACTTTGATAATGGTTTCATCCCAACCATGGTTAAAAGCACATAACCCCATAAAACCATGTAATAATCAAAGCGCCATGAAGACAACCCAAACACACACCCAATTCATGAAGTACACCCATTAATCCTTCTTTGAAGCGAAACCGTAGCACCAAAGATCAAGTAAGATCCGAATTACACTTTCTCTCTCCGTGATGGTTCCATCATCACGGATTTTATAATTCTATGGTCTAAACCGAGAAATAGATTCTTTCGGGATTTTACAAAACCGTGAATAAACCGTAAGATAGCTCCGAAATGCACTTTACAATTACTGTGATGTTTCCATTGTCACGGGATTTTACAAGTCTATGATTTAAACCGAGAAATAGGTTCTTCATGGATTTTACAAAATCAAGACAAAACCGTAAGCAATGTCGGTTCGTGTTCGACAACATTGGTTTCGTTGAATATCATTTTAGGGAACATGCGGTGGTTAAATCAGCGGTTCATTATCCAACATCAACAAAATCATCAACCATCCATCCAATAAACACTTTGGTAAACACATCAATCACGATTCGACGGCTATTGTAGTGACCACATGGAGAAGTAAACCCAATATACCAAACTTGATCATGAAGTAGAATTCCCCATTTGTTACTTAAACTTGTACTAATCCTCGTGAAAAGAAGCGGTGTACCCAATGTACAAACCTCTTGACATTCTCAAGCGAGTGAGACACCAAGTGATAATTACGTTGTGGGTTAAGCAAGAAAGAATCACAAGCGTAACCAAATAGCCAAGTCTTTATCACCCTCAATAAACGCCCAAACAAGTCATCTTGGCGAAGGGTAGAAGGAAAGAAGGCGAAATAAGTAAACAAGCCGGAAAACCTCACTTCAAATCCAAATAAGAAATACCGTCCAAACAGCCCGTAGTCAACTTAGTTCAAATAAAAATTTCAAGCCATGACGAAATATTATTCATGAACATGTATATACCAAAGTATCAAACCTCATAATCATAACGAATCTCAAGATCATATCTCATCATCAAATCTCATCACAAATTAAATCACATCATCATGATGATATGTCACATTTCATAAAACCACACTATGGCCTTGAAGCGTGCGGTTGTACCACTCAATATTAACCATTGAAAATGCTAGTTATAACACAATGTATAAGAATACACTGATAATCAATTATTCAGCCCGTTATTGGCAATATTCGAAACATATTAATGACCATCAATCCATGAGTCACATTAATATGTCCGTGAACTGTCACTTCAATGCCACATCATCAATACCATACAAGAGCCTCGATCCCACAATGGAACAAGTAATGGTTCAATCTGTGAATAAGTATCCTCCGTTGAACATTATAGACCAAGATACCACTCTTTATCAAGAAATATCAAATCTTATTTATCCAAAACTTTGAGATGCAAAACTTTGGATAATTCACATTTCATATGACCAGATATTTGCAAGTCACGTAATAAATTCAACAACACACAACCAATGTCCTAATTAAATCATTCACGTGATCATTCATTAGTAACCATATACCATATCCAATCCACGAGGTCCACCCCAAATGTCGACACACCCCATGATCAAAAGCAACCCAAAGTCCAAAACCAATAGATAACAACTCGATCCGGTGACTTAACCATACCGATCCAAACAAACATATCCCAACCGGTTATAAGAAAACGTGATACCCTAATATGTCTCATATTAACCCTAATCACATCACAAAACACGAGCCCCCATCTTGTCTTCTCACCAAAACGCATCCACTCCACCAAAAATTAGATCTCATCTTATCATATCATCCAAAATCGACCTAAACTCTAATCTCTATCATCATCTTAACCCTAATAAATCTCACGCCACTCATCTTCTACACATCAAAAGCGGTAATCGAACAACACCACAGGGATGGTTTGTTGATTATTGATTTGACATAGCCACATAGCCACTGTGGATGGTTACTGAAGTGGTTTTGGCATCAAGATCTTGATAAAGGGTCTCGGGTAAGGTTTTTCTTGATGTGTTTTCATGTAATAAACGAACAAAGGATGAGAGAATAGCAATTATGTTATTACTCTTTTCTTGTAAGTTCGGATAAAAATGAAGTGGAACTTGATAAAGTTGATCGATGATGATTGTTAAGCTTTCGCTTTATTGACCTATCAAGAGTCATGATCCGTCTTTGAATATATCGAAAGTAACAACTGAGATCAATTAGTATTTGTCAAATAAGTATGTGTCCTGGAGGAGTAGAGATTGTGGTAAGAGGAGGATGTGATATGTGATAGAGTCGGAGTTGTGATTGGGAATGTGTCGATTAGGTTTAGAAGATGGAGATAGATCGGTTTGATATGTTCTTTGTGAAAGATGTTAACGCATTGGATTTGTGATGATATGCTAAAGACCACGATTGAGGGTCTTGGTAATTAAGTTAGGTCAAGGTCAAAAAGTCCATTCTTCTTCATCCTTTCTGTGTAAGTCGCTAGGTCTGTTATCAAGTCGCTAACCAAAGTCTTTAACCCAAGTCGCTAGCACAAGTTGCTACGACTTGTAAAGACAAGTCGCTAGATCTAACTCGCTAGGTCTAACTCGCTAGGTCTAAGTCGCTAGGTCTAAGTTGCTAGGTCTAACTCGCTAGGTCAAGTCGCCAGAACTTTTATTTGACTCAATAGTCAAATAACCACAAGTCGCTACAACGTTTGCAAAGCACAAGTCGCTAACTTGTTAATACAAGTCGCTAGCAAGATTTCAGATGAGTTTTCGACCATTTTCCGACCATATTCAAAAATACCCAGAATACATCATAAAAACTACATGTTAAGACTGTTTTGACCAGTTTGACCATGAAATGAGATGGTTGACCATATAATAAAATGACCGGATGACCGATTTTACATTAAGACCATTTGACATTTTGCTCCGTGAGTATTCCACCGAGTTAATAAACCGAAAATGAAATGCTAAAGGACATTATATTGGACCCAAAACATTAACCATATGACAATAACCCAAAAAGATACATAAAATAACTTGTATAAACTGTTTTTTTTTTTTTTTTGATATCAAAACAGTTTAAGACAAGATTCGAACCACCAAAAATCATCAAGACACAAAAACCTTGGCTCTGGTACCAATTGTAGGATCATTATTTTTATGTGTTTGATGATTCGGGTGGTCTTGGGAGATCAAAATACATGTTAGCCATTAGAGAGAGAAAGTTGAGAGTTGGGTGTTTTCTTGGTAGAGTTACTTCACAAATTGTAGAATATTAGATTGAAAGCACCACCCTTCCATGGATGGAAGGGGTATTATACTACTGAGACTCAACGACCTCCTATCGGCGCATGGATCAGGGATACAGTGGGTAAAGACCCGTCCTTCCTCCACGGTGTTACACTACACTAAACTACGCTACTAAATAACTAATAAACTACTAAACCACGAAAATAACGACACGTCTACGAGTTAACTTATGCTAGATCATAATTGGGGTGACCGACACTTTAACATGGAATTTTCTAATTCCTAACACCCTTAATGCAAGCTTCTAGTACTTCCTTGAGTCTCTTAGGATCTGAATGTGAGAGCGTATTTGAGTGTGGCAAGCTTGAATGAGCTGTGAGTGAAAATGAGGGTGTATGGTCGCTTTATAAAGGGAGAAAAAGTTAGGGTTTCAAAGGTGTTCATGTCATCATGTAAAGAGATGAGGAGACATGGTGATGTGTTCTATTTGAGGTTTTTTTTGGGGTAAAGGGGAGTAATCCTGCACCCTGGTAAAGTATATTAACCAAACAAAATGAAGTACAACGGATGAGAGTGAGTCCCTCACCTCAGTCCCTAAGGACACTTACAGACTCGAATATAAGAATGACACACCATTCCTATAACTTACAATAAAATGACCCTACCAATAATGACACAAGTACATAAAAATTTGAGGTTAGTAAAGGTTTGTGTGGTTTGAAGATTAGATGAGATATGTAACAAAAATTTACCATGAATCTTAGTTACTAGTATACCATTTTTGACCAAGGTTTGAAAGTCTAGGAGACATGGTGAGGTAATAAGTTATGTGGCTTATTTTGAGCCTTATCAAGGTATAATGGCTTTAGAAAAAGGTTAGGGCTAAAAACCTAAATCGTTTTCTCTCTCTCTCTAGGAATTTCGCAGCCACTTCTCACTTCCGGCCATAAACCAACCACAATCGTCCTCTCTACCTTTTGTGGTATGCAAACGATCTGTGGTTTGCGTTTCATATCATGGAGGTGGCGGTGAGGCGATTTTAAACCCTAACTTTGCGTAATCAACTTGCATCAAACTGCTTAATCCTTATTGATTCTTCTCGATGGTTCATTAGGGATGGGTAAATTATGGTGATTCGTGTTTTAGGGTTTCAAACCGTCACTTGGTTTTTAATCGCACCTTTATTATGATTATTGTTAAGTCGGTTTTCTAATCTTCTTCTCATATATAAGGAATTGACATATTCCATCTTTTGCACATAATTTAATCAATTTTGGTTAAAGGTTTTCACTCGTAGCGATATCTGATCTACGGTTTCGTTTTTAGTGTGCTAAAGAGTGGTAGGGTGGTATTGGTATTGCCAAAACCATTGTTATCCTTTTTATTATATCCATCGTTATTTAGGGTTTCGGCATACTGGTTTTGGTTAATCGTTTTCCAGGATTTGTGATTAATCTTTCAGGTCGATTTGATAATCTTTTTGATTTTTAGATCGATTATTTTTCTTCTTGGTACGATGTGTGGTATGTAAACCCGTTCTAGGGTTTTTGGCATACGGGTTGTTTTGATGCAAGTTTTGTGATGGTATGTTCTATGCTGATGTTAGTAATACTGTTTGGGGGTTATGAGAGAGATGTATGTCAAGTTGTGAGGGTTCCTTGTTCAAAACCCTTGGTTTAGTTTCAAGACCTGCTGTTCATGTTAAGTATTATGGTACACTTGTTGGTCTTGTTATCTTTGTTGTTGGATGTCATGTTTAGGGACCCTTGTTATAAAACCCTTGTCATCGTTCAAAATCAAGTGTGACGATCTTTTATATTCTGGTCTTTTGAACGTTGATGTTGGGTAATCTAGAAGTTAAGGTTCGTTTAAAACCTTATTGTATTTTGTTTATTAGTTTGAGTTGGTCTATAATACGAATGGAGGTTGGTTGTATGTACGAGTCCTTGAATACATAAGTATGGTTACGAATGATGTATGTTGTTCATACTTGGTGTGTGGATCCTGCTGCGATTGTTTTTGATTATTTTCTGGTTTGGATCGTTGTTGATGTGGTTATGCTGGAAGTTAGGGTTTGTGTCCCTCGTTCTGTCCCAAGAAGGTTTTGCTGTTGGTTAATTGCTTTGGGACGTATAATGATGGGAATGGTGGAGGTTTTGTTTGTGGTGTTCTTTGCTACTACAAACAGATTTTATGTTGAAGATTGCTTGGATTACGTGGATTCTTCATGGAAGTTAAGGTGGACCGCCATAGTGATATAGAAGGCTCAAGTTTTTTTTGAGTAGTATTGTAAATTTTATGTACTTTTGTCATTATTGGTAGGTTCATTTTTTTGTAAGTTATAGGAATGGTGTGTCATTCTTATATTCGATTATGTAAGTGTCTTAAGGGACTGAGGTGAGGGATATCACCCTCATCCTATGTACCTCAACATTTTTTGGAGTAATGAATTTTACTGGGGTGAATTAATCCTTTTACCCAAAAAAAAATAAAAAGGTTAGGGCTCATTGGGTTGGTGTTTGGATCGATTTGAACTAAAGAAAGACCATGGTTCGTTTTGTGCTTTAAGGTGTTGTACCATAGGTTAGTAATAGTTATACCTAGGGTTTAGATGGGCAGGAAACTTAGTTAGGGTCTTAGGTTAGGTTTTGTAAGATTTATATAGGTTTAAGTAAGTTTATGGTAGTAAAAGTATAGTTTTTGTAATTTCATGCATTAAGTATTTGTACTCTAGGCATTAAGGAGTTGTAATTAGGTTTATAAAATATATGAAAAAATCTTGTTTATGACTTTGTGCAATATGGACTTGTATGGTGTGTTTTAAAGTGAGTACACTAAGATTTATAATAGGTTTTATATTAAAAGTTAGCTTTCATGCATTAAAGACTTGTACATAGGCTTAAAATACTTGTACACTTACATTTTATAAAAATCTTGTATATACAAATTAGGGTTTGTGATTTTTTTTGGGTAAAATAAAATCATAGTTTTGTAAGTTTAGGGCTTATACCGGGAAATATCTTAAAGTTAGGGTTTTATTATTTAAATACTTGTACATTAGCTTTGGTGTATTGTACTTTAATGTTTATGATTTATTTACTCAAAATCATAGTTATCATATTTTAGGGTTTCGTGAAAACTCTAATAGATAGAAAACGTTTAGTTTGAACGCTTAAAATCGTACTTTAACGAATTAATGTAAAGTGGTAAATAAAAGTTGAAAATTTTTGGTACTTGACATATAAAGATGTTTATATGAAATAAACATAAAACAAATTTGTGTTGGTCTGCGTGATGAGCACGTTTATTGAGAATGTGAGTTACGCCACATTTTCTAGTAGTTGTGATTTAAAAAAATAGACGAGAAAATGGATAAGTATTAGTTTAATATAGACGGAAATTTACAGTGGTTACAATCTCAAGAAGCCCAAATAGCCAAGCTTTTGGATCATTTTAATCAACAACAAAGCCGAGATGGATAGGAAGATAGATAACCTCTTGAAAGCCATTTAACAATCACGTTGATAATACGCAAGAACCGAGAAGGTTAATGCCATCTCGACTCACTCCTCCGAAAAAGCTCCCATTGTAAAGATTAAGGACCCAAGAAAGTTCTCCGCCACTTGCAATTAGGCAATGAAAATAGGGACCGTCTTCATCGAAACATGTTCACTTTGTCAACGCCATCACCCTAGTGAGACCAAATAGGAATAATGATGAAGTGAACCATGAGGCGGTGCTTGAGGTTAGTGAGACTTCTAAGGATGAAACAACTAATGAAGTAGAAGAAGTAGGTGATGAATACTTCAAAAGTTTCCTACGAAAAGGAACTTTCATACCACCCGCACCTAGTACGCGACCTTCGTCCCTTTTATGCTATGAGATTTCTACACATCACCATTGAAGTCCTAGGAATCTCAACATACCATGTTGCATCGGATACCTCTTCGTGGCAAAGGCCTACAATGATTGCAAGTCCTCAATAAACATAATGACTAGCACATACTATAATTGGTTGATAAGCGGGCAATCCTACATAAGCGAAATCCATTAGGTACATGAAGTTTCCTCGGAAGAATTAAGGGATTTCCGCTTATGTAGGAAGCTTCACGCACCTAATGGATTCCGTGATTGTAGAAGATATTAGTACGGCTATAGATCCTAGCTTATCCCATGTATTTCTAGGAAAGCCATTCATAGATAGCTCCGAATGACGTATGACCCATCATCGAGGATAGTTAGATTCAAGGACAAGACCGATGAGATTGCCTACCAAATGCCATTCGAGATTGAGCAATTCTCATCACTATCCAACAATGAGAAAGAACTTAAGCTATCGGTCTACTTTAGGAATTAGGAGAATAGAAGGAGAGGAGTAGATTATGTGATGAGTAAGATATTTTGATTCTATAAAGAATGTGTGAAGCTAGGACCGTAATATAGAACCAAATGGGGGCATGATGATTTCCTAGAGAGATGCACAATCAGACATAACTATGTTATAAAACATCTCAATAGAAATCGTCATGAGGAAGAAGATGGTGGTAATGAAGTCACGTAGGGTATGACTTCGAGTCTAGCTACAAGACTCATAAATAAAGAAAAGCGCTTCTTAGTAGTTTGCTTGTTTGATTTTCATTTTTGTTTGTGTGTTCATATATCTTTTTCATTGTTGTTTAATTCTCATGTTTGTTTTGTAAAAATCCTTTATTTTCTTTTTAACCTCGTCTTAATTGCATATAAAGGTATTTTACAAAAGATAAGTGCGGGAAGATCAAATATGTTTTTAGAACTTGCATGAACATGAGATTAACAATATTTGTGGACATAACCCTAAAGTTCTCTCTCTCTCTGGGGAGGTTTTCGCCGCCACCTCCATACTATATTCCGCCATAATCATCCTTCTAAATCGCTTTCTACCATTGGGTATGCAATCGGTTTACTAGGGTGTGTTTTTTGGAGGTGGCGTGTTGTTTCAAAACCCTAAATACTATCGTCTTGATCTTCTTGGGTCATTTGGTATTTGTTTAGGTTCTCAAATCTTCCTGTTGTTGATCGGTTACCTTATCCATGCCAATTCTAATTGATTTAATGTTTCTTTCGTGGATCCGTGGATTGTTTTGGCGGCTCATTAGGGTTTGTGATGATTCATCACAAACTGCTCAGATATGCATATATTTATCTAATGGGGCATTCGTTGGTGGTTTTGTGATCATGTGTCGATCTTTGCAAAGTAACCCTTTGGGGTTGATTTGTTTATTGAAGGTTCCACAGATTTATTTGATGTATCTGTGGGTTTAAGGAGAGATGTAAGTCAAGTTTGTGGGTAATATGGAAGTTAGGGCTGTTCTAATTAGTGTTTGATGCTGTTATGGATTGAATTGGTAGGACTGATTTGATTCATTTTTGAATGCCTATGAACTGGTGGTTATTAGTTCGTGGGTTTTGTGGAATTGGGTGTTGGAGAATCTTGGTACTTATGCCATTGCTAGAGCGTTGAAGATGATCCATTGCTTCAGTATTTATTATCTATATATTTGGGATGATTTTAATCTTTATTACAATGGTTGTGTTTTGAAAGTGTTGGTTTTGGTTGCTTTTGTGATCAGACATGCTGCTTATATGTCCTTTTTTCTGACCTTGTTCGTGAGGTTTGATGCTTGGGACTAGAGGTGAACCATGATTCTTTGGTTCTTTCAATTGGAGGTCGTGTTTTGTGGTTGACAGGGGCTGATAATTTTCTGAGAAGGTTCAAACCTATTATGTTTGGGTTCGATTTTCTGTTGTCGCAGTCAATACGAACACGTGTACGTGTTGAAGATGCAAGTTCAACTCACGCAAATATGGCTTATTTTGATGTGGTTCTTGAATTGATGGTCCGTTGCATCTTCGAATGGTTATTGAAACACTATTGTAAGTTAAGTTTTGAAGGGTTCTTATTCAAAATCTCTTTTCTCAATTTTAATGGTATTCGGTTTTGCATCTCAACGCACACTTTTGGAGCGATTTTGCTTGCTACGCTCTAGCCGGGTTTTAGAGTCTACCACCAACCGTTGTGTGAAATTTGCAAAGTGATTCTTATTTGATGGTTACAAGATCATGAAGGTTACAAGATTAGTTGTAGCTCTGGTTTGCAGTTAGGTTTGCAAGACCCTATTGTTAGTCTATGGCAAGTTATGTTAGCTCTGGTTTGCATTCGGATCTTAGTTGCGCTTTGCAACATATGGTTTACGAGTAATCGTGTCATAGTGAATTGTTTATGTCTCCATGATTGTGGGACATCGAAGATGATTGTAAGTTCTACGATGACTAAGCTTTGGTGCTACTTTAGTGAAGCAAGCTTTTAATTTCATATATTTATTCACTTGTATAGTCATTGTAGGTTGTTTGTTTTATTTTGTTAGTTATAAGAATGGCTTAACGACACCACATATCAAACCAAACGAAGTGTCCTTCCATTATTGATCTTATGCCAAATAAAAGGACGAATGTCATTCTTATATAGATTTGCTTGTAAGTGTCCTGGGGATCTGAGTTGAGAGGAGTCACCTCATCCTTTGTACTTCAATGTTTTTGTAATGTATTTTATTTTGGCTGTAAGTGTCCTAAGGGTGAAAACTTTTACCAATGTTTTGGTGTAAAAAGAGATTAACAATATTTGGAATTTTATATATTTGTGTGTTTGTTAGAGTCAAATGCTTGTATCGAGTCATAATGGATGTTTTGCAAGAATTTTTCCAGGTCTTTAAAGAAGTAATTTTTCCCGAATTTTTCCGGAAAACGCACCAGACCCTTTCTGTCATAACAACCTGACGACGTTGGGACTAAATCCCGACGACGTCAGGCAATGTATAAACCGATTCACAGTTTTGTTTTCTGTCTAACTTGTAATTTTTGGAAACTTCCAATTCTTAATTTTCCAGAAAAACTAGAAAAATCCATTCCATAAGCATTATATCTTACTTGCTTCCTAGTGTAGTTTTGTTTTATATATAGTTTATACCACCGATTTTACACGAGGTTTCGTTTCGTTTTGTTATAAATGTGCAGGTTATATTAGACAACAAGAAGAAGTACATGATGGAATCAACACTTATTACTTGCTCATTCTTCTTGGAGGAGGATTTAAACGCAACTTTATACATATCCTACCGAGCTAATCAGGGGAGCACTAGTTTCTTTCTCTTTTATTTACCTTCTTTTATCATTACTTTTATACTATCGGGGAACATTGGGGACAATGTTCAGTTTAAGTGTAGGGAAGAAGAATAAAAAGGGAACTTAGAAACTATTCACTCACTTGATATTTGTCTTGTCTATGAGAAATATTTTTTAGGGTAATTATAGCACCAAATTTAAAAATTTTTATGGCATTTACGAGTTAACTTTACTCTTAAAAAAGCGTCTCATGGATATGAATTGTATGACTAGCACAAAAACCGTATACCACTCAAATTCCACCCCAAAAATGTGAAGTTCCCCCTAGATCTTTAGGAATAAAAGCATTCATCTTTAATGCTTAGTGAGTGTACCGGTAGTATAATAGATTCTAGAACATGTTTTGTGATGCATTCCGAGATCGCTAGTGAAACTACATTCGTGTAGTTAGGATTAACTAAATGATAAGAGGCATTAGGATAACCCTTGTTTTAAACCTGTAATTTAATTATGTCATCCACATCGGTTGAGTAATTTTCCTCACACCCTTGGGATGTTGTTGAAAACCAAGACCTTGATAGATCTTAAGCACTCGGAGATCGTTAGTGTTGCCTATGTAATCACAAGCAAACTAATGGAAGATCTCACAACTCGTATTTTGAAGCGGAAAGTAAATACAAGTTACAATAACTAAGAACTCTTTGATCCTCTATGGATCTTTTGATTATAGAAACCTATGTTTGAATAATTTTTCAAACTTGAATGACTTCCAAAACTTATCTATTACAAACTATTATGGTTTCTTATATAGGCAAGAAACCCTAATGAGCGTTGACAATTTACGCCCTAATACTAATATAGACTAAGCATGCATTTTAGACAAGCATGCAACTAATCATTTTGTTTTGTTAATCATATTGTTTATTCCGAGTAAGCTTTCATATAATACGGCGCCAACCTATACATACGCGTCACCGATTACTCTTATGCGGAGCTTTATCTCCCACGTGGTTCGTGACTTCAAAGAAGAACACGATATCCGCTTATCCTCTCGTCAAGTATAACTTCGTAAACCATTCTTCTTCAGTAATCCATTCGCGA